>JARFIW010001400.1:0-145000 GCA_036346225.1 Platerodrilus igneus
TACTCAGGTTAAACGACGCTGGGTTTCTCCTAATTTAAAAGTAAACTACCTAATTAGTGGCTACACCAAGATGCACAGTGTAGAGGATGTTAAATCTTTCAACACTCGAAATGTTGTGGTCACCTCCTCCAGTAACCTAGGGGAGATCTACAATTCCTTTGTGGAGAGGATGTCAGCTAAGTCAGAGGAGTTCCAGGAGCGTGATTCTGGTTAGTTTCTACAATTATTGATTTTTTCTAATTTGTAAGTTTTAGGATGGAGTCTGAAACAGGCGTTGTACTTGGAGATTAATGTAAACAAGTACAACCCTTTGCGTGGATCCTCATACATCGAGCTCCCCAAATGGGCTCGAAACACCAGAGCTGTTATTAATATACAAAATGAAGACAACGCATGCTTTGCCTGGTGCGTGATAGCTGCGCTCTACCCCAGTGCTCACAATCCGCAGAGGGTCGGTAGCTACCCCCATTACAGCACCATTCTCAATTTGATAGGACTGCAGTTCCCGATATCCATAAAGGATATACCCCGGTTCGAGGAATTAAACAACATCAGTGTCAACGTGTTTGGGGTGGAAAGGAAGTCGATTGTGGGACACACCAGGGGTTTATCTCAAAAGACAGAGCGATACGGTTTAGAAATAGATTAAAGGTGAATTATATACGGTGCTTGCAAAAGGTTAATCTGCAAATCAGTAAAGGGTCATTCGATTTGAAAAAAATTCCGAGGGATTTGAGAACCTGAGGAAAAACATAATAATAATTGAAATCTTACACGATGGTATATTAAAAATACTGCTAAGAGTAATTTTGTTTAATAATTCTAAAAATGGCGTTGGTGGTTAAATACATACAGGTAAAACCCACTATAAAACAATTATACGCGTCACTTTACCAGTCAAGACTTGCATATAACGCCAACTAATATAATAAGGAGCTGCGCACGCTCGACCATCGGCATAAAAGGCGAGAGCCATGTTCCAGCGCATTAGTCGTCAAAGTATTGTCGAGTTTGATTAAAATTATAAATTAAAGATGGATTTTTCTTGTGTTGACGTTACAAGTGATGTGCGAGTACCACAATTAAATATCAACCAACTAGTTGGTAAGTCAACCTATAGGTTAGGCGAATTTCCTTCAAATTATCACCACCATATATTAGAAGTTGGTTTTGATTTATATGGTGGTCTTCAACCTGTCATCCAAGTGATTTGCTGTAGTGGTATATGTGCTGATTCTACGATAACATTCTCTTACTTCGATTGGAAGAAATTGTGTACTTTTCAAGTGGAATTTCAAATTCGCCAATTTGCTCAAGACTCAAAACAAGTCCGATTAAATGGTTTGACTACTGGAAACGATGTTGTTGACATACAATTGGATCAAAATTTCAAATTGCAGCTGAGCACAGCCTTTAATAGAAGTATATGGCTGTTGAACAATTTTGAAAAGAGAATTTATATAATATGGAGATTACGAAAATGGGAATGTTATTGTGCTACCTGCGTACGAGTGCATCAAGCTATTAAATTTGCGAGAATTGATCTGTTATAAAATGGTAGAGTTAAGATGTAGAAACTTTCCAGAATTTTATGAAAAATTTGTTGGTGATATAAAAAAAGTATGTGGAAATACGACGGAGGAAGAAAGGGTTCAAACGTTATTAGAGGGAGAGAGCAGTACCATTATTTCTCTGTCTAATGATTGCTGCAATTTAAATTACTTGACAGTGTTGGAAATTATTAAATGTTTCCCCATTCAGTACTTAAAAGATGCAACTGAAAGGCAATCGCTTGCGCAAATGTTTGGAGATTTGGCTATCCCAGATTCGCCAGACTCTGGTTACCACAGCGGTTTATAGATGTTATTAATACGTGTATGTATTCTATTAAAACATTATATTTTCTTGATAAAGTTTGTTTTTACATATTTGTATCGCTAACATTACCATAAATTATTAATAGACGTATTAAACTATCCTGTTTTTATTTTTAAGTTTAAAGTGGTGTACCCCGCAAATAATAAACACAATTTACCGCATGTTAACAAAAAGTTGTGGGGAAATTTAAAGACGAGTTTAACGGTGACTTGGTGTTATAATTTGTTGGTAGTAAGGCTAAGTCCTACTGTATTGTGCGCGAGAAGGACGCGATTAAAAAGATTAAAGGGATCTCACAAAGCGTAGTTAAGTAAAACCGAGGGTCTTACAACCTATAACGAGCATCTATTCCCAAAAGGGGTGGGCATCCAGCTACGCAACAGTGCGTGGGAGAATAAGGATTCTCTCCAATAAGAAATTAAAGTTTCCATGTACGTAGCACCAGTTATTGGGTAATGGTAGAAATGTTAAACCTATAAAGGCGATTATTAATTGTGGTTTAGTGACCGCGTTTGTGCACTCTTCGAGTGTCTTCGGTAATCTTCGATTGTTTCCAAAAAAAAATATTCAAGCCCGCCATTTAATGTCGTGGTGTAACATCGTCCACGGTTAAGCTTATACATTCGTTGGCAGCAAAGTACTTGAGCTCTGGGTCTTGCAGTATCGCTTTTACAAGAATAGCTCACAGCGACACAAGGAAAAACAGCACGGTATGTCATTAAGCAGTAAACGTTCAGCTCCGCCAGTTGTTAAAGGGTCTTGTACGAAACAACCAACATACGTGTAAAGCATGCGAGATGGAGGTGTTAAAGTCTGCATACCCTGGTCTTAATAGTACAGCAAGCTACACATGGGGCATAAATAAATAAGGTAGTTACTATATTTGTATATATTTTATTGTGTTTCCTTGTACAAACAATTAAGATAGGTCAGTAAACACTATTAAATTGCTGTTAATTGACTTGCATTTAGCGTACTTTCCTATTGTAATAACCGCATTTGTTTAGAGAAGAAATTTAAACAGCTTTCACATGTTCGTTAAGAATCTAAAATATTTGTTGGATTACGAGTTACAAATGAATTAATACTACATTGGAAGTTTCCGGAATTTGCGTTATAATGCTTCTACCGCGTCACGTAAGGTAATTTAGGTAATTGATGATGTAGGATATCAATATGTAATAAGACCTATTTACTTTCACTCTGATTATTATTGAACAGTACTTAATCTGGTTTATTACATTTTGTTAATTCTGAAATTTAGGTAGTTAATGATGTCATACACAAAATTTCTATTTATTAGAATCTAAATCGGTAATTCACTAATTAACATGGTTAGTATTTTCTGAACTGCACCAAACAGAACGTTTGTATTTTAAAGAATATTATTTTTGAACTTTTATATTAATTTTGTAAAACATTATTATATTATGTAGAAGTATTTTAAAATTTAATTCTTTATTAGCAACTATCCTGTAAACAATAGCATGATATAAAACACCGTTTTACCTTTATAAGAATGTAGCAGGAAGTATCCGCTTTCACTATTATAATTGCATTAACAAGGTATTACAAATTTAAAGCAAGATTTGGTGATAGATGCGAGCACTGTAGAAAGTACCTTGTGTTATTATTAATCTACAAGTAATTATGGGGGTTTCTAATGTACGTCATTGAAACATATTTCTTGTATTCCCAAATATACAGTCAATAATTAATAGAAAGAAATTATATACGGCTTTCACTGGTATTTCGCATGATTGTAAAGACAGTAGTTTTGAAGCGATATGGTGTTTTCTAAAATATTTGCTAGATTACGTGTTACGTACTTGGTAAAATTTTAAACCTGAAAATTGATAGTTGTTTTCGGACGGTAAAACATATTGTTAGATTAACAACAATATGTCTTATTGACTGAAAACACGTTTCCTCTTTTTTTACATTAATCTCTTTTTATTACAGGTCTATTTAAACAACACATTAATCTCTTTTTTGTTACAGGTTAAACTACTTGGATTCGGCTACACACAGGAAATAATGTTATACTTTGTAAAAATTGTATTCTATAAGTTTATTAAACTGTAAATTGGATAAAATAAATTATTAAAATTTTGCGTGCTTAATTTTGTGTTACTACCTCTAAGTGTTTGGTTAAAGCATATATCTTGGATAGCGAAAAAGGTTTTAAAAAATGGAGTTAAATATATACGAGCAAAAATTTTTAAAGAGGTTTGAGAGCTTAAAGTGAAACTTTGCAAGAAGTAGTCCGATTTCAAATCTGTTTGCAGATTCGAATTCTGCATAAAATTTTAGACTAACAAGATGTATCGCATGACTAAAAAATTTATAAGAACGCTCAAAAGTCGCTACAGGTAAGATATTTTAAAATGAGGGTAGCTCCCTTGGGGATGATGCTATCTAAAAAATTCTTAGAAATTCGGGTAGCTGAGAAAAATCTAATATTAATTGATACCAAACAAGATAGGTTTATCTCGAAAGATGAAAATGGTTAGTCGAAGAAAACTATTTGGTCCAGAATGTGAGCGGTAAAAAAAATCTTAAAAATAGGTTTATCTCGTGTGTGGAAATGAGGATGCTCATTTATCTCGAAACATGAAAAATTTAAGATAGGTTTATCTCGAAAGATGAAAAATGGTTAGTCGAAGAAAACTATTTGGTCCAGATGTGTGGGGAAATGAGGATGCTGGGGGAAATGAGGCGGTGATTTCCCTGATAATGTACTACTACTGTTATATGCGGAACCTCCCATGAAATACGTTGTATTTTGAACGTTACTGTATTTCCAATCGATTTGTAGCAATTTACGTCCGACTTGGATCTGATTAAAATCAGCTCTTGAGGCATGTTGACGATAGTTTTCTAGTAATCTTCAAAAAACCCAAAAATGGTTTTTAGCGGTATAGCACAACTAAACCGTCCATCTTGGAATATGGTATCGGGCTTCCACCCGGTATGTGTAATAGATTTTGTTTCTGATTCTTCCATGGATACTAAACCTTTAATAGTTCTTGTAATTCCAGGGATTCGACAGACATCTATTATTTGATTATTACCCAATTTGTATTGAATTTCCTCAAACAGAAAATATGGTGCATTTCTAGTAAATTCGTAAGCTTTAGGGTCTGGTCCTGCTGCTCTAATCGGGTCTCCAGTTGTTGACGCTTCCTTTAATGTTTCCGTAGGCTTATAGGTACCCTTTATAAATATGATACTTTCATGAGGGTATGTGATGTTGTCACTGCTCTGCATTTCAATTGAAATTCGATCGTTGTTTTCTGCGTTCAATGTAAAGGGAAGATATGTATAATAATCTTCCTTTATTATGGTTTCGTCTAATTTATAACCTCCAAACACATCCAATTTGGGCACGTCCTCATATTTAAGCCTTCCAAGTTTAACGTTTTCATCACTGTGGAGATCTAAGCTGCGTTTACTTCTGCCTCCCATCATTTATAACTTCTAACCCCAAAGATTTTAAGAAACGTATTTCTTCTGCTGTAAGTCCCTCGACAACTTGACGCTTTGACGTCGTATTCACTTCTAATCGTCTGGGGGTGTTGTAGCGTGCTTTATATACAAAATAGATAGGCATTTTCAACTACTTTTTATTTCCAGTCGCACACAGGTGTATGTTTCCGGTGAAAAGTTTACCAATTCACCCAAATGATCGACTAGTCTGATTGTAATATTATCAATTTCTGTCACGCTCAGCGGATAATATATGACGTGGTTAGGTTCCTTTTCCAGATTATATCCGGGTGGTACAGATAGACTGAATTCAAATATGCTGTGGGTAAGAAAATTGTTTCTGAACGATCCGCTGGTGATATTGGTTTCCACAAAAATGTTTGAGACCCGTTATTATGTTCACTAGCTGATTAGAGATATGTACGGTATCTGCAGCCAATTTGCGGTTGGTAAACCCCAAGATGCTTCCAATATTGTTTTTACGGTTTGCCCCAAAATCTATCGGTATACTGCTTCGTATAGAACACTTTAATGTATTATTGTTGGCACTCAGTTTAAAATATTTTTCAATGTTCTCGTTGATGTCCGGCTTCTGACTGAACCATTTTTTGAAGACGTCCTGTATATATGCATTTATTTCTTCTAATTCGTATGATCCAGGTTCAATGGTTATTCTGCGATGCTCTGGATCGTTAAAGTATAAGTTATTGTTTCCTGGATGTATGTTTTGCACAGTGTTACAAGTGTACAGTCCCACTAGACCCAAAGCATATTCACCGTCCTGTTTCAATTTAATTGGTGGGTAAATGGATCCTGTCGATATGACATTACCATACCCGAACACGCTCACTGTTTTAGCCATTGTCACTAAGAAACTTTAACACTAAATGTCCACAATTGTATGTGTTGTAAGTCTGCTCCGGTGCACTGTTGTAGTAAATTTTACAACCTCGAAAATATCTCTTTACTTCTTCTGGCGGTCTCAAGTCTCCAAACGAATCGTAGTAATACACGCTATTTCCACGTTTTCGGTACCCCACCCAATGTGTACCCGAACCTTTGGTGGTATCCAAATTAATCACTCCCGATTCGTTGACATGCGGTCTAATCTTCTGTAACTGATCTCTAGAAAAGACGTTGCGAAAATGAGGAATGTTAGATGCGTGTTTCCTTATATCTACATCGGTGAGAGCTCTTCGAGGTAACTTGCTTAGTTTTTTGATACTTTTTTACAAATGCCTCGCCCCTGTTTGTACGGTTTCAAGAATAATGCTGTGCCTTTTTTGTATGGTTTTAGAAACATTCCATTTCCTTTTTTCCTAACGGTAATAGCTTCCATAGATCTGTTGTATCGTTCGCTCTCCTTAAGCTGTTCGTTGGCTGTCTTGACATCATTTACTGCTTTAGCTACCCCCGCAGCACCACCTGTTAGTGCCCCTAGGGCACTTAGTCCCGCGAATATCGGAATCAATGGTAGAAAACCTCCTTTCTGTGGAACGGGTATAATACGTGGGACTTTAATTTTGCTTTTCCCACCGGCTCCTTTTATGATTTTTTTACCAATTAGAATACCAACATCTAACAGCTTTTTCAAGTTGTCGGAACCAACTCGGTCTACTGCGGAGCGTATTTTCTTCAAAAATCCACCTTTGAAACTTATTTTCTTCTTTAAGCCCATCCCCATTTTTCTTTTCGCTTTCATAGCGTTTGTCACAAACCAAGCTGCGGCTTTTTCTCCAAACTTTGCGTTCTTAGACTTAACTCTCCCCCAGGCTTCTTCTTCTAAAATTTTATCTGCTCGTGTCTGGCTGGAAGATCGTCGGGGTACTTGGAGTATGCAATGTCGTGGTCTTTACACAATTTATCTAATTCGTTTATTCCAGGATCACCTCTTGCTAAGCGCTCATCCAACTTTGTACCAGGACCGCAGTACTGATAACCTGGAATATGCAGCTCAAACGGTAACCTGTTTATAGCGCTGTTGATTAAACCCTCTCCAGAACAGATAATCATGTGTTTACTCAAAAAAATCTCAAACTATACTAAATAAATAAACAACAACGAGTCTATTTATACTTTTTCAAAAAATTTACAATATATTTACAATAACAATACATTTACATCCACGTCTCTTGGGATGTCTTTTATAAAATACTCTTTCTAGTTATCACCATAACCAGAATCTTCAGATTCCGACAAATTTAAACGTCTAAACATTTCCACTAATGTTCTTGTACGTATCACGTCTTGCACAAGTATATCCGGAAAACATATAACCAGCTCCAATGCATTTAGGGCGCTCTGATTCAATTCGTTGTAGAATAAAATATCGCCAATTCGAACTTCGCCTTCAATCAAGATTTTAATTCGTTTCTCCCCTTCAGTCAGAGTATTAAACCGATCGCAATCATTTAAATTAGAATTAGCAACAAACCCTTCTAATTCGCTGTATAATGCTGGAAAGTCACGACTTTTCAACTGCTTGAGTTGATACTCAAACAACTCTCGCATATGGAATAGTTTACGGCACTCCAATTCGTTTATAACTATCGAGCTATTACCCATTATTATTTTTAACTGGAACGTTTCGTCCTCGGTTGATCCAGACACTGGTGACAGAGTGATAAAGAACGGAGCTCCTAGTTGTATGTGTAGATCTTCCATTTCGGGTGCACCATTTAATCGAGTGTTTAGCACGTCACGAGAAAATACGTTGATTTGAAATTCCACTTGAAAATTTGTAAATGCTAACCAATTTTCGTATGTCAATTCCAGAACATGGTTGCCACAATATTTCTTGCTACACACCAATCGTAATACGGGTTTTATTCTCTGGTTTATAACAAACCCAATTTCCACATTATGAGGGTGTTCACCCAATTCACTTAAACTATACGTAAACTTATTAATCAGATTTTTGGTATACGAAACTTGTGCATTATTAGCATTTACAGACTCCATTGCTTTGCACTGATTTCACCGAGATGACTGAGAGGGATCCTATGCGGCTCGTCCTTTTAAATGTTTCAGAATTGTTGTTGCGCATGCTCCTCATTATCATTTGCAGTATTTTACATACAGGCATGAACTAGTTTGTAATCCGATTCAAGGTTAGTTAAGAATATTAGGTTTTACTGGTGTGATTAGACTAGTTTGGAATGTTAGTCAAGGTTAAACGACGCTGGGTTTCTTCTAATTTAAAAGTAAACTACTTAATTATTATACGATCTTAATTATGATGTGTATAAAAGCATGGTACGAGGCAATATAATTCAGTTTCTGTTTAGTCTTTGACTAGTTAACAAGTTTTATAATTATTTACAGTGAAATGTCTTCATTCGTGTGTGATGTCTGTGGGGCTTCCTTCTCGAGAAGCGATAGTTTGAAGAGACATCTGCTCCGGCAGCATGGGTTGGCGTCAAATGAGAAACCCGGCTTGTTCACCTGCGAAGTGTGCCCGGCATCTTTCTCGCGGAAGGACAGCCTAAAACGGCACAAGGATGCCAAGCATGGTGTGGTTGTCCCCGTTGCAGGCCCATCCGGGGTCAAGCGACCTGCTGCGTCGACGGTTGAGGGGCCTGCCCCCAAGAAGTCGCGGAGGTGTATTGAGTGTGATGTGGACGTTGCCAACTTGGCAGCCCACCAGCGCTCCAACGTGCACAAGACTAATGCTAGTCGCGTCTTGGAAGGGGACGATGCTGTGGTGGTTGTAGCTACCGCTTTTAAAACAAGAGTAGCTACATACAGAATTAAAAATGCTAATACTAGTGGTATGTATACTTTTAAAACATTGAATGAGTGTTTAACCTAATTATTTCTAGACATCTCAGAATTTTTGCGTCGGCAGAAAGAAAGGTTCATCGCATTAGTTGGTGAGAAATTAAAAGATCACCTATCCCTCAAGGTTAACTTGGAGGTGTTTGGTGGCTACACCAAGATGGACAGTGTTGAAGATGTTAAATCTTTCAACACTCGAAATGTTGTGGTCACCTCCTCCAGTAACCTAGGGGAGATCTACAACTCCTTTGTGGAAAGAATGTCGGCAAAGTCTGAGGAGTTCTAGGAGCGTGATTCTGGTTAGTTTCTACAATTATTAATTTTTTCTAATTTGTAAGTTTTAGGATGGAGTCTGAAACAGGCGTTGTACTTGGAGATTAATGTAAACAAGTACAACCCTTTGCGTGGATCCTCATACATCGAGCTCCCCAAATGGGTTTGAAACACCAGAGCTGTTATTAATATACAAAATGACGACAACGCATGCTTTGCCTGGTGCGTGATGGCTGCGCTCTACCCCGGTGCTCACGATCCGCAAAGGGTCGGTAGCTACCCCCATTACAGCGCCATTCTCAATTTGACAGGACTGCAGTTCCCGATGCCCATAAAGAATATACCCCGGTTCGAGGAATTAAACAACATCAGTGTCAACGTGTTTGGGGTGGAAAGGAAGTCGATTGTGGGACCGCTTCACTTTACAGCACGCAAGAGGGATCGGCACGTAAATTTATTATATGTTCAGGAAGGAGATACAAATCATTTTTGTTTAATTAATAATTTAAACACAGTTGTCCCGCTATGGATATAAATTCTTGTGCGATGGATGCTTGATATACTTTCGTTCGGAGGAGGAGTTACACCGACATACAGAGCACGAATGCAACCATATTGTGACTACAATGCCGACTGCAGCTAAATGTGTGCTGGAATTTGTTAATATTCACAAACAAATGACCGTACCGTTTGTGATATACGCTGATTTCGAGTCGGTGCTAAAACCTATTAGTACTGCTACTCCAGATACATCTTCTTCGTTCACCAATAATATCCAAGAGCATGAACCATATAGTTCTGCATACTACATCAAATGTTCATACGATGACTCGTTTAACAAATTTGAATTATATAGAGGACCTGAAGCTGCAAAAGTCTTTATGCAGAAGTTGAAGGAGGAAGCCCGACGATTGGGTAAAATCCTTAAAACCAATGTATCGATGACAGCGTTGGAACCTTTAGACGAGCTATTATATTATATGGTGGATGATTGCGGTCTCTGCAAAAAACCATTGGGAGATGATCGAGTGAGGGATCACTGCCATCTTACGGGGAAATTTCACTTTGCAGCACATAGCGCGTGCAACATTAATTACAGGGTACCTCATTTCATCCCGGTGGTATTTTATAACCTAAGCGGGTACGACAGCCATTTTATTGTGAAGGAGTTGGGGTATGATAAAAAGAGGGTCACTGTAATCCCTAATAATAAAGAGCGCTGGGGGACGTGGGACGTGGCCATAACCATGGCGGCCCTTTCTCAAATTATAATGATATATAATCTCACTTTTTTGTATAAATGTGTCCTTTCTGAAGAATCAGAGGGCGACATTTATCAGGTTGCTTGTTAGATATTATGGCAAGCAGATCTTTGTAATGTTAATACTAGCGCTCTATTTAATTGTATCGATCTATGTTATCTTATCACATAAAGAGTCAATGCATACATCAACCCTAAATATGACTTAAGTTCAAATTAAATTCCAAACACAAATTTTTACTTCGTTAATTTCATAATAAGCTTAAATATTGTGCAAACGAAACAGAGCTAACAATACTGCTGCCAAATTTGATGTAAAAGAGTATAATTCTTGGAAGTGCAGTTTAAAGTAATACCACTCATGTCATCAACTGGAATCATTGTATGTCCGTTACGTACTTAGACCTTGACATATTGACGTATGCTAACATTTTCTTCGAACCCAACACATAATTGTTCAATTTAATTAATCCAAATAAGATGCTAAGCTGAACCAATTCTACAGCACTAAGAATTAACGATATTTCTTAAAGATGTAAGTACTTTAACATTTTTTCAAAAGCAAATTAGTAAAACACGCGTCTGCATTCTAGGCGATTTAGATACCGGATACCAAACTAAATTGAATGCTACTTTAATATTACCTTAATGTACATTGTCGATTAATTATGAGCGGTCAGTAAAATGCCTTCCAGACTCTGCCAAGACTTCTGTAATAGCTATTCCTGAGTTGCAGGTCGCCAGATCTATTTTGCTTCCGTAAAGAACAACGTTTGACTGCCTCTATTTGATTAGCGAACCCGTGGCACAAGTCGAAGCAGATAATAATTAGTCCTAGTGACGTTTTGTTTAATGGTCTACACTAGTCCGTGAACGTCTATGGTAGATGGCTGCACTACATCTTCGAATGATATATAACATATGAATGTAGATGCTTGTTTACATTAGTAGTGGGGTAAGGCCGGTCCTAATTCAAAACGTGTTCACACGTATTTTCCATATGTAAAATACACGTGCACCGTTTTGAATTAGGATCGGCCTTATATACTTTCAATGTAAAATAGTTGTGAAAACATTTCAATGTAAAATAGTTGTGAAAACATGAATTCTTATATACTTT
The DNA here is from genome assembly GCA_036346225.1 of Platerodrilus igneus. NCBI lineage: Eukaryota > Metazoa > Arthropoda > Insecta > Coleoptera > Lycidae > Platerodrilus > Platerodrilus igneus. Next base: position 11,799 of record JARFIW010001400.1, read on the forward strand.
CAAATGTAAAATACTTGTGGGCACGTTTTGAATTAGGATCGGCTTTATATTACTTTCAATGGAACATACATACTTCAAAACACACGTATGTTGAAAAATGTAAGTGCAGAGAAAATGTGTGTAGATGTTTTGAATTTGGTTTTCTAGCGAGAAGTTATAAAGTATGACAGATGCAAAATATCGCATTCAAGTCAATTGTGTTTAATTAAAGTGGATTCTGATTTATGTTTTTTATTTATGTTTAGAGGCTGCAAATACACATGGGCCGGTTTCAATTCAAAATGTGTGTTCACTCTTGTGATAGGTTGAAAAGTAGGTTGGCAAAGTACGCAGATGGTAGTAATCTGCTATATAAGGAGATTGTTCCTAATATTAATTTAATTAGTCGAAGTTTACTGCATATATTTACATACCTACAAATACAAACATGTATATAATGATACTCAGGGATTTAAATACACGAAAAACGAGTTTATGTGCAAAGAAATTGCGGTTTTGGACTTGTTGTTAGGTGATGTTTGGCATCAAATTTTTAAACTGCTAATGCAGTCTAGTTGTTTGAGCCAAGATCATATAAAACATAACGACTGGGTGACATGAAATATTCATGGTCTTTCTTGGGATGAATCTTCAACGGCTGGAATGGTGTCATCATATATAGCGCTTTATTTGAAGCAAATTATCCGACCCGGTGAAGAAGTATTTGTGAAGGGTCTAGAAAAGAAGAAATTGATTGAAACCTATCTAATGCAAAACTTTGTAACTGATATGCTTGCACTAGGTTGTCCTAAGCTATCGGAGTTAAAAATCAACAATCGTTTAAAATATAACATCCATTGTTGTAGACACAGCAATAAAAATCTGCAATGTGCAAAACAAAATACCTTTTTATTAAAAGAATGGCTTGATAATAATAAAAACAATAGAAAAATTTTGTCTGTATTATTTAATTTAATATAATTTTACAATGTTAGCCTTACAAAATTTCTTTTTATTAAAAGAATGGCTTTATAATAATAAAAAAAACAATAGAAAGATTTTGTCTGTATTATTTATTTTAATATAATTTTACAATGTTAGCTTTATTAACTATTATTATAACAACTTCTAGCAAGCATTATTTTTATCGATCCAGCTATTGTGTACGTTAGAGAAGCCTAACCATTTTACAAAGATTTTATTTTCACTCTTTCTTAGGACTTTTTCTACCAGGTAAATTCCTGGGTGTTTAACCTTTTGCAATTCCATTTCATAAAATGCACCTTTGATTTTTTTCTCGTCTTGATTTTCTAATATATATGTTGTCGTATTGGTTACGTTTACCTTTTTTATCTTAAAAATTTCATTTGACCAGTTTGGTGTGTAACCTTTCGTAAATGCTTCCCTGTGTTTACTAATCCTCACACTATCTTTAATTGAATATTTTGGTATTTTGGTTGCAAGTTTGATGTGGGTAAATGATGATTTAAGAATAGTTTTTTCATTTGATTTATCAACTTTTACAGGTTTGACTCCGATAGTATTGTGAACTGTATTGTTGTATTGTTTCACAATATCGCTTAAATTTTTTATCTAATTGTAAGAACCGTTCAGGTTAAACAAGCGCCACATTTTTCCCTTTAAAGTTCTAATTACACGTTCCACAATGCATGCTTTCTTTGTAGAAAAAACACTATAATGGTTTATGCCATATGTCTGCATTAAGGATTGAAAGTGTTTGTTATAATATTCTTTACCAAAATCAGACTGCAAATTTCTTGGTGGATTTTAAATTTATTTAAAATTGTTTTTATTGCAGCAGTAACATCAATACCCGTTTTACTTTTAAGTGGTACAGCCCAAACGTATTTGGAGAAACAATCAATAACTACTAAAATGTATTTAAATCCTTTGTTTGTTTGCGAATATGGTAGCATTTCAATCAAATCGGTCTGAAGAAGGTCATTTAAATCTTCTACTATCACTTCGCGTCTCTTGAAATTTATTCTTGCTGGTTTATGAAGTTTATTTACTATATTCTCTTTCACTTTTGATTGACCAACTATCATAATACTTTTTCTAATCAGGATTTATTAAATACAATTAATAAATACTTCTATGTTTGAATGTCGTGGGCTCCACTTGCTTTGAAAGGAACTTTTAATATAAAATCAAGAAACATTGTGGTATTGTTTATGATAGCACCGCTGTCACGAAAGCTGATTACATCCATACGTTTAAGCAAAAATCCTTGTAACTGTGCAATTACATAACTTTTTTCGTTTATAAGAATTATAATGTTTTGCGGGTATCCTTTAATATTCTCAATGACTGCTTCCTCATAAGGAAATTCATAATTATGTTTAATGTTGAAAATAAGGAAAATAAGAAATATCATCGAGGAATTTCTTATGCGGCATAAATCGTGTAAACACACAATTACCTATATATGCATATAAATTATGTCAGCGGTAATCTAAAACTTATTCTATATATATTACTAGTTAAGGGCCATTTGCATTGCATTATTTTTAACGAAATTAATCTAAAAAAAAATATAATAATTTATACGCACTCATGGTTTTTTTAAAAACCCAGTATTAAAAAAACATTTTGCAGTACCTTGATAGAATTAAAGAATTTCTTATTCAGCATGATTCGCGTAAACACACACACACACACAAATTACTATATACCCATATATATATATATATATATATATATATATATATATATATATGCATATAAAGTCAATTTTTGTTAAGTTTTATGGAACATAAATTATGCTAGCAGTAATTTAAAACGAAATTAATCTAATTTAGGTTCTTTATTATGTGCCTTCATTGCAATTTTTATTTCAGACAATGAATCTAATTCATTATTTCTGCTGAGCAGTACCTTTAAAGAATTTCTTATGCGGCATAAATCGTGTAAACACACAATTACCTATATATGCATATAAATTGTCAGCGGTAATCTAAAACTTATTCTATATATATTACTAGTTAAGGACCATTTGCATTGCATTATTTTAAACGAAATTAATGTAAAGAAAAATATAATAATTTACACGCACTCATGGTTTTTTAAAAACCCAGTATTAAAAAAACATTTTGCAGTATCTTGAAAGAATTAAAGAATTTCTTGTTCAGCATGATTCGCGTAAACACACACACACACACACACACACACACAAATTACTATATACCTATATATATATATATATATATATATATATACATGTAAAGTCAATTTTTGTTAAGTTTTATGTAAAATAAATTATGCTAGCAGTAATCTAAAACGAAATTAATCTAATTTAGGTTTTTTATTATGTGCCTTCATTGCAATTTCTTTTTCAGACAATGAATCTAATTCATTATTTCTGCTGAGGTATAATTATTTTCGCTTACATACTGTTTTATTCATTAGAATAGATTACAGAGCTGAATTTTTTCAGAAAACGATGCAAATTTTTAATTTTTTCTAACAGGTCAGTTTATTATTTAATATAAATACTTCACGTAGATTTTACCAACAGTATTCAATCAGATCTCTTGTATAATTATTAGTTACTATTACTAGCAACTTTTAAAATGAGTAACTTATCATCAATCAAAAATTGTAATAGTACCAACGTAAAAGTTCTAGAGCAATTTATATTACATTCTGACGAAGACTTGATTAAAGAAGTTTTTGGTTCTTCTTCGCCTCAACTCGACACTGCTGCTATTTTTGATAGTGACGTAATAGATATATCACGGTAAGTGCTTTTTCACATTTATACATGTGTTTTAAAACACTACTAATTTATAAGTTACATTAGATCAAAAAACCATTCTGGAAATTCTGAGGCTATCGTCGGATCGTTGACACACTCTGATCCTCTCAGAAACATCAGGTAGTATACAAAAGAAAAGGTGAACCTACAATAATCTTTTATGTTATGCTCACAGATCAGGCAAAAACATGTTGGCTATGAAAAAGTTATATACAGAATCTAATATGGCTGTTTGCTGTGAAGATGACAAATCCTACGAAGATGACACAGTAGAGTTGCTTAACGCATTTAAAAAGCGTGGAGAGAAGCTACTGCGTCGTATAGATTTGGAGCTAGAAATAATAAAGCAAAAAAGAGAGGAACTAGCTGCGAGAGAACAGCAGATACTTCAAGAACGGGAGTTAATAAATACTTTTTCATTTATACATAGTTAGATCAAAATATTCAACAATTTGTAAAATAAAAAAGTATTTTATAAAAGTTTCTCTTTTGAAACAAGACTTTCTCTAAACAAGGTAGTAAACTCAAAGTAAAACGCACATAAATCAGAACCCACTTTAATTTAATACATCATTCTTTATACAATCGACTTAGATGTGTTATAATAACTTAAACAGTAAAGAACAAGATGTATATTATTATAATAATAAACTAATTTCTTAGATTAGTGACATATTATTCTGAAAATTCTATGTTGACAGTTAGACCGATCGATCCCTTACTAGTTATGTATACGTGTTTGTTCGAGCCAATACTTTCATTTAATTGTTTCACTCTATGTGCTTGAAGGTATTCAAAATATCTCAATGGCAATATACTCTTGAACTCTTCTGTTTCCACTAATACTCTTTCTCCATATTTTGTCTTGATTGTTTCCACTTTTAAAACTTCAAACCTCTTATTCACTACAAGATCTTTTGAATTTACATAAGGTTTGCGATGTGTGGTTTTATTAAGAGTATTAAAATCCATATTGCTTTTCTTCGACTAATTAAATTAATATTAGGAGCAATCTCCTTATATAGCAGATTACCACCATCTGCGTATTTTGCCAACCCACTTTTCAACCTATCACAAGAGTGAACACATTTTGAATTGAAACCGGCCCATGTGTATTTGCAGCCTCTAGACATAAATAAAAAACATAAATCAGAATCCACTTTAATTAAACACAATTGACTTGAATGCGATATTTTGCATCTGTCATACTTTATAACTTCTCTCTAGAAAACCAAATTCAAAACATCTACACACATTTTCTCTGCACTTACATTTTTCAACATACGTGTGTTTTGAAGTATGTTTCATTGAAAGTAATATAAAGCCGATCCTAATTCAAAACGTGCCCACACGTATTTTACATTGAAAGTATATAAGAATTCGTGTTTTCACAACTATTTTACATTGAAATTATATAAGGCCGATCCTAATTCAAAACGGTGCACGTGTATTTTACATACAGAAAATACGTGTGAACACGTTTTGAATTAGGACCGGCCTTACCCCACTACTTACATTGTAACCCAATCAACTATTCAAATAAACATAATTGAAATATTAAGAGTATTCCAAATGACAACTAAATTGTTATTTGAGGAGTGTAATATATATATATATATATATATATATATATATATATATATGAAATATAGCTTAAATAAACGTAGATGTGGATACACAACGCGAGTTATGTATCCCCCAATTACATATATATATATATATTGATATATTGAATCTAATATGAATTATTAGAAATTATTATGTAAAAGTATAAGTTCAATGCAACATTGTAACACAAGGATAACCCAGAGAGGTTATCGACAGTTCATGAGAACGGAATGCAGCTGTGCATCCGTGAGGGCAGTGATACTGCAGGTGGCAGGTCACAGGCGGTCAACAGACCGCAATTACTTAGAATTAAGTTGTTACATTGTAATAAAGTGTACAATAAAGAGAAATGCAGACATGAGATCTGCAAGTTCTCACAGCCGTGTGAGGGGCAGGTTATTATAAAAGGCCCGGGAGCTCAATGCCCGGCAGTCAGTCTTGGAACTCCATACTTCGTTGTTCAAGCTACTCACTAGTCAATAATTAATTATAGTATTATGTACAAGTTCATCTGTTTCAAAGTAAAATAAATGTGTTAAAGTCAAAAGCTTTTTTAAAAAAAACCAGCTCCAAAGGCCCGAACTTTAACTCGCGTAATTTGCTTAAATCTATTTGTATGTATTGTTACGGACAACAATACTTGAATCTCAGAATCTACCTTGTCTTGTGAAATTTAAGGGCATCGAAGGGTAACTTGCAGTCAGAAACGTATGCATAACCAACAAGTAAATACAGTTATTGAAACAGTGTAAAATTTCAAACACTAGACTTAATTTAAATGCATTGGACATGTAACTGTGACAACAACTTGCTAATTTATAACACTGTTTTATGACGGCAAATTGTCATTGGTAACAAGCTTAGTAAGATGGAGTTAAGTCCCAAAATTTTTATAGAGCATGTGACTAATACTTTTAGACGGGGAGGGGCAGCTTAGTAGTATTAACAGAAAACACAAGTCAACACAAAGTAACTCTATTTGTATTTACCCAAATACAAATTACTTACATAAATGTAATAAAGCAATTACAGCAGCAATTATACGCCAACAAAATTTATATTCAGTGTACATAAATAAATAAATGCCCACTAAACACTAATTAACAAATCTTAAGTACGACACACAAGTAAAGTACTATTTTATAACTACAAATTATCGAAGCAATGGCGTACCTCTTTTGATTACTAAATAACCTACCCTCCACTGGTGAAGCCTGTCAGGAATGATGGTATCATAACGCAACGGCGGTTGCTATAGTTGAGATGTTACGATAACTTCTGTATATTACAGTATGTTGATAACTGCGGCTCTGAAAGGAACTGCGAAAGTCGAACGCAGTAGTAAATGATTAAAGATGATTATGTTAGAACAAAGATGAAACTGAGAATACGGATGCGAGGATGGCCAGTGCAGTCAGTGAAACCTGTTAATACAATTGCTTTAACACAAGGTACTGGATCAGTTGTTAATAGTAAACTAAATTTGGATATTAATGTAAATATTTTATAGTACTTATCTGATTTAGGGTTTTATTCTTAAATAAGGTATATTATTTTAAATTACCTTAATCACGCTGCAGACAAAGAATTCCAACAGCTGCATTCAAATATGGATTCGTGTGATTACGCCTCCAGAGGGCTAATATCCCACGAAGCTACTAACGCAATTCCAGAGCCCCAAGTTTACAGGCTCAACGTGCAACTTCAACGCACAAACCAAGGAATTTGAACCACAATAAAGGTATAGCGAAAGGGTCCCAAACGGAATAGCCAAGAAAAACGACCATAAAACTCCACTAGAACCATACCAGACTGGAAGAAGGAAATTCATTATCCCTATAAAGCCAGCCAATCCTACTCAAGACTTAAAAAATTATTGTAAAAACTGAAATTCAGTCTAATTTATCCAATACGTTTTTGACTTATCACGAAATTACAACCACACCCAAGGTGAATTGTAAAAGATTATTTGTTCGCCGAATTAGGTATTTTAAAACAGGGGTAATTTTATCCGGGTTTGGCATTACTCCGTTATGTGTTACAATATACCCAAGGAAAGCGACTTCCTTTTGTAAAAACTCGCCTTTATCTAGCTGAATTTTAAATTTATCTTGTCTTAGTCTGTCAAATACTGCTCGTAGTCGTTTGAGGTTTTCTTGCAGTGACGTTGAATAAACTATTAGGTCGTCTAAATACAATAGGCATTTTTCGTTGTGTATTCCTTTTATTATATAGTCCATAACTCTTTGAAATGTAGCAGGTGCGTTTTTAAATTTAAAGGGCATTCGATTGTATTCATAGTGTCCGCGAGGGGTGAAAAATGCTGTTTTTTCTATGTCCCTGTTTTCCATTTGTACCTGGTGGTACCCTGAGGCTAAGTCCATCGTAGAAAAGTATTGACTTTTCCCTAATTTGTCTAAGATTTCTGTAATATTAGGTAGATGATATCGGTCGTTGATTGCTTTTTCATATAACTCTTTGTAACCTATTACCATCCAAAATTTTTGTTTTCCGGAAGCATCTTTTCGTTTGGAAACTATAATAACTGGGCTGCTCCAAGAGGATTCGAAATGTCTAATCGTGTCTTGTAATAGTTCTAATATTTGTCTCTCCGCTTTTTCCTAACTCGCTTGCGGTAGTCGATAAGCTTTCTTAAACGAGGGGGTTTCATCGGTTAATCTAATAGCATGTTTGATTGTGTTAGTGAATGTCAACGGTAGTTTAGATATTCCTGGCGAAGCTTGTAAATCAATTTCTTTTCTTCGTCATTAGTGTGGTCTAATCTAAGGTTTTATAAATATTCTTTTAATATCTAATCTATGTCAGTGTTAATAGGTTCTTCTGGGTGTGTATTTTTGTCAATGTCCATATCATTAAAATTTACATCGCAAATCTCTAGGGTTTTGTAATTTTTATATGTATGGGGTTTTCATTAGCATTTAGTATAGTCGCTAGTGCGTACTTATCTTTTATTTTTACAAGTGCTGAAGGCGTTTCGATTTCGTGTCCGAATGACATGTGGTTAATTATTCCTACAGTGTTTTTGCAATTTACTGGTAGTTTGATTAATTTCTCTGTTCGCGGTTGTATATAATACAATTATCTTCTACATTAGAATGATCCTGAAAATTCATGAGTATTTTGTTAAATTTTGTTAATAATAATTTACTTTTTATGTCTATTGTAGCTCCTAGTTCTCTCAGTAAATCCATTTCAATTAATTCTTTATAATTACCATTAAAATTAAATATAAAAAATTTGTGTTTCGTATTCGAACGGAAAATTCGAGGTACGGGGATGATTGCTACGTATGTATGTATTGTCGTTTTATGTGGTGTTTTGATTTGAAATAGTTGCTTTTCTACAAAATCGGTATAGTATTGTTTTACTGTTGTGGAGCTAATTAGTGTACTTGGTCATCCAGTATCTACTAAAAGTGTTAATTTTACTTTCAGTATCTCTATGTAGGGTAGTACAGTTTGGTCTATAGTATTTAATTCCATTATGTCAGGTCTCGATATGTTGAGTCCATCTGAAAATTTTGTATAAAGGAATAGTCGTCGTCTGTCAATTTGTTCATTTGCGCATAGTGCGTATACATTGTTGCTTGCATGAAAGTGATTTGTTTGTTCTGGTGAGAAATCGTATTGGCCTGGTTCTGTATTGTCAGCGTTCAAAACATCTTGTGTTATTACTTGGTGAAATAATTCTTCCAAACTAAAATTAGGTCTGTTACTTTATTGTCTAAAATGCATCATATTATTCATAGGGCGCGAATTTCCTGACGATGTGTCCGTTGGTGTGGGCTTGTAATAATTGTTCAGTCGATTTAACGTTTGTTCCGGATTAGGTCTCGCAAAATTACTCGTGGAATCGTTGCGTTTTGTAAAATTATTCGCGAAATTATTGTTGGGTCTTACATAATTATTGAAAAATTATTGTCGTGCTTAGTCCACGAAAGATTTTGTATTTGTCGATTAAATGTTGTTTGAGGTCGATTAAATGTATTAAAATCTTGTTTTGGCGTGAAATTAATATTCTGATTTCGATAATTAAAATTGAATTGTCTCTGATATACATTCTGCTGATTGTGTCGTTGATACGTTGGTTTAAATTTAACCGGTTGATGTTTCTGAGTGAGTTTATAATTTTGTTCAGATTCGGATTATATAAACGATTTCTGTAATAAAAGACATTCTCTTTTTCTATTACTAGAGTCATTGCGGTTTCTAAACTAAGTGGGTTTCAAAATCTAATTTTATCAGATAGTCTTTCCAGTAAGACATTCAGATAGGTGTCTAAAGCCATTTCGTAGTTCTCTTTGGTTTTATTTGTCGAGTCATTGGATTTTCTTCTTCCAATCTTAATTTAGTCAGTATCAAGCTCCTTAAGTTTTGAATTCTCATACCAAATTGATATGGGGATTCGTCTCGGTTAAGTTGTAGACTGAGAGGATCTTTAATTAAACATTTAGTGTTTCGTTAGTCTCCAAAGTATGCGATTAAAAGTCTCTTATAACTTTTCCAGTTATTCAAGTCTTCATTACTAGTAAGTAGTGTTAGTGCTCGTTTTTATAGTTTGCTAAATTTTAAGCGTAATAATCAATCGTTTTCGTCATAGTTATTATCTTGATAAAAAGTGGTTAGAAATGTTTTGCATGCAGAAATAAAAATTCCTAGTCTATTGGTTTCCTTCGTATATTGGTATTGATTCTAAATATAATCTTAGATAGTTAAAAGCCATTTCGTTAGCTCGTTAATAATAATAAAACAATAAAAATAATAGAAATAATACAAATAGTAAAAATATTAAAAAAATTTTTTCAGTCTCACACTTTTCAAGATTGAAAGCAATTACATGCAAATTTTATATACACATAAAATAACATTTATATCACAAAACATAAAATAATAATTCAATTGTAAAAATCAAACGCAATTTTTCTTTATTTAATTAAGTTTGCGCTTTCATACTCACATGAGAAGTTTTATTATGCCTTATTTTCTACGTTGAGAACCCAAACAATGCTTTTTCCGTTTCTCTGTGACTGGAGAATTGATGCTTGTATTCTCGTGAATGTGCAAAGTTAGTTCTTGCATTAAGAGTTGTAACATTATTTTGTAATGTTAACGATTAAACAAATCAATCAATTAATTAAAAATTCAGTAACTTGCATAAAGTATAGACAAAAATTTCCACAATAAATTACCTCATTTTAGTTAGGCTCCTTTATAATAAAAGACCAGCTTTACAAATAGCTTCAGGCTACTAAATTCCAGCGGCAGGTCATCATTTAAAGCTCTAGACCCTCGTAAATCAAATACAATAAACCTCTTAAAAGTTTAGGTCGGTTACAGACTGACACATCCGATAAAATCAAAATGTAATAGTACCTTTTAGCGTAAATAAAGGAAACCAATTTCAGTTTAAAAAGCTTAACCTTTTTTATACTTTCGTTGATTGACAGCGGGTTAGACAAAACGAAATATTATAAATAGCAAAAACTATTTCCAATTTGATTTGTTCAAATATTACAAGTAATTTTAAGTAGGCTAGAGACATCCATTGTATTTAAAATCCATTTCGGCTCAAGTAGGTTAGCCAGTCTTTGTTAATGGCAGACGACTGTCTCCATAGGTATGGTCCACATTCCCAATAATTAAGAAATTCGTAGAAAATACAATATAATTTAAACCCTTGGGAAAGTGATTGCATCCGTGACCATCATCTCAAAAGGGGTTGGATTTGGTTTCTGAAATTTTGTTTGGTGGGAGGTTCTGTTCAGTCATTGAATAACAGAAAATGACGTACATAATTATTAGGGTAGGAACTAGTCTATATAATTGAAGGCTTTAGCCAAAGACGGGGAGTTTTTTCCAATGGGGCCGTCCGTGGTGAAGAAGTAGAAAGAAACGTAGTTCGCGAGTAGCGTTCTCCGGTAGCACAGATAGAATATTTCACTTCGTATCACGATATTAAAAATGGGAAAGGAGCGATAACTCTTCCAGTTTTGCGAGGGTTATGCCCATATGTTCGCGGATTTATAGTGATGCAAGATAAATATTAAAAAGCTTGTAGGCGTGTGACGCACAAGTAAGTGATATTGTCAAGAAGATTCTGCCGGGTTCGTGTGCCAGTCATTTCTTTAAAAAATTACAAACAGAAGCAACAAGCGAGATTCTCTTCCCAAATTTAAGAACTGTTCTACGTTGGAAAACAAACCCTCAAACAATGGACAATTTTTAGTAAGTAAGTTTTTATAGTTAAGTAGCATGACCAATTTTTAATTTGTTTGTTTGTTAAGACGTTTTGGCCATAAACCGTAGGATTAATTTAGTGTACGATTTATAATATAAGTTTCTTTCATATACAAGTGTTTGATAACTACTTATGTACTCAAGATTTTCATAAATTCCATAGTCACCTATTCACTTAAATTTCTAAATCAATGAATGTAAGAGGTTCACGTTTATTGCTCTGTGAATTAAATAGTTTTGTTTGCCGTTGGTTAAGTCAATAGTCTTTTTTTTATCATGGAAGTTTTATAAGTAGTAAAAAGTGAGGAATTGATTAAAAGGAACAGTTGTCCTCCTTGAGATGACAAGTCTCTCAAGGTTTTGTACGAACATTTGGACATTCTCGACTTGTTTGGCGCCCTTGGCAATTGTCATTAAGCCACAATATTTTATGAAAGGTAAGTGCCAAATCTTTTGTAGTATATTATAAATTAATTTAACCCTTTTTTCAAAATTTTAACCCTCTATATGATCCACGACCTTCCGCTAGCTAGTGCCGGTGACCCCTCTTTAATTTTTGTTTTACAGGCCGCCCCCATTTTATAATTTGACTGGAAAAGATACACTTAGTAGCTTTTCCGCCTGTAACAGAGTGGAAACACACAAGCTGGAAGTTGTTATTTTTCTTGAGACCTTGCAAATCATCCTACCGCTACGCCATATAGGTTGGGCCATGCTAATTGAGTTTTAAAAACCAATATTCATTTAATCTCTAAAAAACATCATACAATTAACAAACTCTGTACTTTATTTATTTATTTATTCACAAAAATAAACGTTTGTACTCAACAGAAAAGTAATGCCAAAACTTCAGCTGTTCGTACACTTTTACACATTAGTCATTTCTGATCTGATCTCCCCGACCGTTTCTCACGAATCCGTTTATATAGTTCAGCACCCTCCTATCATGCTTTCATATCGTAATTTATCAATTGTTAACAAACTCTAACCAGTCCCGGTGTCTTCAAATATCAACCAATTCTATTTATTTCGGATATATAAATATCCCTAAAGCTATTCTGTTTTAATTTTGTATTAATTGTAGAAGTACGATTTATATTGAATTATAAAAGTAAATTTAAGAATTTTATAACACAACACATCATTTTTATGCGTTAATTTAGAAGAGGGAAAACGAACTGTTACAAGCTATTGGACTAATTGACGAAATCGTACCAGTATAATTTAAGGACAATTGATCGGACTTAAGAACTTGTACTGATGGTACTCGGACGTGTTCGCCGTCGACGGCGGTCGATTAGGAATGCCCGCAGTAGTCAAAAGTAAAATATATTCAGAAGATGCCTGGCCAATAAGACAGCAGCCAAGAAATTTCCCATTTTCCAAACGCGAGGAGACCGAGAAAATATTGGAGATATGGAGGAGCAAGGAGTGGTTGAACACTTTGATAACCCTTGGGCAACACCTGCTGTGCTTGTTAAGAAGAAAGACGGGTCAACAGGATTTTGTGTAGTCAACAGGCGATTAAACAAAGTAACTAAAAAGGACAGATACCCATTTACAAAGATTGACGACAAAAATTGAATGTTGCAGGAATACGACTTCGCCATAAAACACCGTGCTGATACAAGTCATCGTAATGCGAATACGCTTTTGAGACGCCTATAACCCGTAAGTTATAGCCGTTACTAACGGTTAGAAATAAGGTGCAATCTACTTGCTCAAACTACCGTAATCAATGAAGATTAGCAGCCTCAACAGATGCGCACAGAATAATAAAATGACAAAGACCTAGGTGTCATTCTAAGTTGAAAACCCAGAGGAGAACGTCCTTTCGGGCAGGACATTGACCTATTGAGTAGCACCCTGAAGTCGTACTGGGCACAATGGGATTTTCTGAATGTAGAGAATGGAATCTTGGTACGATCCTTAAGGAATGGAGACGGATCGGTGACTACATTTTAAGTGGTGGTTTTTAGCAGCCGAGTAACGAAGGTTTTAGAACACCTTGAGAACGGGAACTCAAGAAGACACTTTGGTGTTAAGAAGATTCTGTAGAAATTTTGAGCAAAATTTTATTATATAGGCTACAAGAACGATGTGAAAGAATGGTTTCGTGTAACTGAGCGCACCATTGGCTAACCGTAAGGTTCCAATACACTGTGACGAGTCCTTTTAAGAGATTGGCAATAGATTTTGCCGGTCCATTCCCTGAAACCAACCACGGTGAATATGTACATCTTGGTAGCCATAGACTATTTTACGAAGTGCATAGAAGCGTATGCCATACTAAACCAAGAAGCTGCAACCGTCAGTGACGTGCTATTTAAGGAACTGTTCTGCCGTTTGGAATTCCCAACGAGTTGCACTCCAATTAGGAAAGAAATTTTAAATAAGCATTGTTCCAAGAGGATTGTCGGTTGCTAAGATTGAAAAATACCCAAACAACCCCATCGCACCCGCAATCAGATGGCATGGTATACCGCATGAACCGCACATTGTACAAGTATCTTTCCAAGGCAATCTCCTAATATTAGAGAGACTGGGAACAATATTTACATCTATTTTTATTGACATCGGTTTTCGGTTGATGAGAGCACTGGACAAACATTTGCATGTGCCATATTGTACCGCGAGATACGTTTGCCGTGTGTTCTTGAGTTTGGGTGTCAGTCTGAAGATGGCACCGTGGGCGAGGGCTACGTCAAGAAGCTCAAACACAAGATGCACGACATTCATGGTGACGTTAGGAAAAATATCCAGATCGCAAGCGATAGAATGAACACCAGATATGACATCAAAGCACTGGGGGTCGGGTTTCCAAAAGGGCGACCGCGTCTGGCCATACAACCACAGACGGAAACATGGACTGTCGCCAAAGTTACGGACATTGGGAGGATCCGATCGGAGTTGTGAAAACGATCAACTATGTGATATATCAGATTTGTTAGCTCCCAAAAGGAAAAACGATGGTGGTACTTGTTAACCGGTTAGCACGCTACGATAGCGATAACACAGGCAATGCCGAAAAACGGCAAGCAGTAGAGCAAACAAGCAGTTACGCTTGTGATGATCAACAAAGGTCTATACCGAGCTACGATTGGTTCATGTCTCTGTACAGAGGCACAGGCCATGCGGGATTTGGGGTCACGGAACAGATTCAAAGTGAACCATTCGATGCATCGCCAAAATACTTTATAGCGCATTGCGTAACGGCGGACCTTGGTATGTTCCGAGGACTGGCTCGGTAGTTTAAAAATAAATTTTGTAGTCTTGACCAACATCGCCGACAACAACCAGAGGTTAAAAAGACTATACGGCTAAAGCACCGACATCGGGACATTTACTACGTGATGACTAAGCAGTATCCTTCTGGTAAACCGAATTGTTGAAGGCGTTAGTGGGCTTCCAGGGTCAGGTAATCAAATTTGAAGATAAAAAGTTCACCATACCCAATACCGGTTGTGGACTCGATGGGTTAGACTGTAGGGTGGTACGAAATATGCTAGAGGTACTGTTCCAGAAAACTAAGTCTATATTTTGATATGTGGTTACAATCCAAATGGTGCGGCATACGCTACGAAAAGTGTTGATTGCTATTTTTATCATCATGGGAAGTGCAGAAATGGTTTTGCCCGTCCTCGCCGCTACAGGAATTTCCAACGTCCAGGTGAGAGAGTGTTCTGGGACAGAACAGTTTTAAGAAAGGTGCGATATGACACCGCTTGGTCTATCTAGCGTAATTATGTTAGAACGCATACAAAAGATGACGGTTGACTTCCCGTTGCGATACACCTTATTGGGATCTTTTTATTGACAGGTGCAAGGCTTCTACATTTAAGGGTTTTTAATATTACAATAGAGAATATTTCCCAGATAATAATTTGCATAACTGTTGGAATGTTCTCGATTTTACTGGTACAATTAAAATGTATATAAATTACTGTCATGAATGTGGGAAGTTAGTTCTAATCGAAATTTTGATATAAATTCCGATTGCGGCTTCGTTTATAATACTTGATGCTAACTTAAAGCTTTAGAATAATATAAATTTTTCTACTGTTGACATAAATTTCGTATAAATTAATCATAGTGCTTAGTGCTTCGTATATATAATTAATTGTAGTGATTCGACATTATGTTAATTGAGAAAATCGAATCTGAGTGTTTGGGAGATTATACTGGTACTGTTAGTTAAAGACCTGAAAGTAAGTCGCTGTGAACTTTTAGAAATTTTATAGTACGACGTATTGCTGTTGACACAGCTTGTGTACCAGTTTGAAAATGAAGCACGGCTATTATTGCAAACAGACGTTTGTGCTTTTGTTAGAATACATTTTTGTCGTTCTCTATCATGAAGTTTTAGCGGTAGCTCTCGCACAATTAACTTTTACTTCTCACCAACAATCAGCATCTAAATATATTATACACTAATTACATTGAGAATTTGAAACAAAGAAGTATATATAAGCAAAAAATTGTTATCATTGTATTAAATAACAATGACTACTACCAACTTTTTGCGGCTATAAAATTCGACTGTGTATTATAATATACTGAAAGCAATTACTATGCGAAGATATTATATCACAAAAGTGTGGACTGGTTTATGATTTGCATATACAATTTATGTCAAGTTATTTGTCAAGGTAAGATTTTTTTGTTTAGCATTCATATACGAATTAGTCGGCATAGAAAATTTCTGCCTACAGAATATAAACGCACTTTTGCGGTGATACTATATTTCATTTTAAGATAAAATGCAGAAATTCGAAGTAAATACACAATTACTACCTTTGAAGGTTCACTTTTTCCTTTGGAATGCAGAGGTTTGTGGATTTTTGAGTAGCACTTAAATTGTGCCGCTTTCCATTTTTAGTATATTCTAGGTAATAGAATAGTACTCCTAGTGTAACATCGAACCTTTTGACGTAGATGAAACTCCAATATTTTTACCATTATGATTAAGGTTCAGTAAATGTTAAGATTAAATGATTAAGAAATCAGTGAGTTGCGGTGGCAGATTTGGCAACCCTCGATTTTTCGCTAGTTATAGCTTTGATTTTCTATTACCTTGTGAACAATAATAAAAGTCGGCAGGTTTTGAACCCAGCCAACAACTAGTTTATAATCATATCAAAATTTACTTTACTTAACGCATATGGGTTTTTAAGCTTTTAATTGATGAAAACGAATGCACCACACACATAAACTATACTGCTGCAACAAGGAACATTTGTTAGAGGTGACATAAGCTTGAAATTAATTGATTTAGATTTGCCCTGAAGGGGTGGATCTCCGTATTGATATAAGAGTGCATCGGCTAAGTGCAGTGATGCGGGAGTGGGTTTCTACGGATAAATGAAAAAACAAAATAAAGATATACAAAATTCTACATTACGTTAACAGTTACCCTAAAAAGCTATCCCTACTGTTAAAATCGAGGGGTGCTACACAGTCTGTCAAAGCAATTCTTTTGATGTCATTTTTATACAAAAGACTTATTTCGAATAAAACCCCCTTGTTTTGATATCCTAAAGTTGGTTCTCATTAGCAAATACGACTATCGCTGGGGTAGCTATATACCCTTTATAAAACACTGCCTTTACTTATTTTTTAAATAAATTAAAATAATGATCAACCCAAGCTTAAACTCTATTAACATACAAATAATATTTAAGTACACATACAATATACTTTGTTAAAAATAAATTCTTACCCTTAAATCTGGCTATGTATTGCCAAAATAAACCCTAAGGAAAAAATCTAAAAAAAACTTAAATCTAAGCCGTTGGTGAAACTATTCGCCACTCTAAATTTTTCTGCTTTCACATTTAATTATAAGCCATTCATAAATCCTAAATTGATGGCAATGTTCATAATAAACAGAAATACAGTTACATTCCAATTTTATGCTATATCATTGTGCTTTCTAAAATTACTAAATTTAATACACTTAGTACCCTATATTTCACTAATAAATCTAACATTTAAGCACTAATTAGCCTAACTAAATAATAATTTTTACTTATTCAATGTGTTATTACCCAAAACACACACAATTAACACTTGAAAACTCATAAGATTGTTTTCAAATGTTACATAGAGGTACTCACTTTCCAATTTCAAGACTTCCTACAACCATCAGTATTTTTTCTCTTATCATGTAGTAAAGATTCAAACACAGCAACACCCTTACTCTAATACACCACAGACTTACAATGAAATAAAGGGATGACTCACCGAAACCTACCCCTTTGTTTCCAAACAGTAACGACATTGTATCCGCGCGCGCACGGTTTTGAAACTACCTTGCCACTTGCAGATGTATTTCATTTTATATGTCGACCGCCGCCTTTTTCCTTCGAGAATGCATCCAAATCTTTTTTGGAGTTCTGTACATTCAATTACATTATTTTACTTGTAAAACTAACGTATCAACCCCTAATCCTGAGGATACGTCCGCGCTCGTCTATTCACGTCTCTATATATAAGGTGTTGACTTATTGCTGGTTTCAAAAACACTAACTTTAAATCTCAACTGCATACGATCATTGTCCTTTAACTCCCCTTCCACATCGTATGTTGTCGGTAGTTTTCATAGGTTCTTGCTATTGAGTTTATAAAAAAATTACACGTGGGAAGTACGTGTTACCATGTAATTTACGTAAGTGTATATTTTTATTTCCTAGACTGCAACTATCTAAAACAATCACACTGTAGTCTATTGTATAAAACGATTATCTCATCTTTGAAACCCTACACTTATGTATCCTCGTTGTTCAGCATTTAGTTTGTTACATTGTATTAAAGTATATTTGTGATTTTCCTTTAAGATAACTACAACTATGTAATGTTAAATTTAATTCATTCAACTGACACTTCTAAATGCTCATACTTGGGGTGCATATCAGCAAATTCCATATAATTTTTTAACAAATTCTGAAAGATTTCTTAAAAACATGACATGCTTCCATTAGGAAATTTTATGGTTATAATTAAATTGTTCACATTCTTCTGATTTAAAGTAATTTACAACCCTTGGTTCGAGTTCCAATAGATATTTAACAGAAATAAGACAATTATTCTTTTGGTTTTCAATTTATGAATTGAATACAAATGCGGGTTTAATTGCATGCTTTATTTTTAAACACTATTCTACATGAACCTGAAATTATACCGGGTGCTTCAATAACAAGATTTAAGATTAATTTTCCTTCTTTTACATCTAATTTAATGTTAGGGTAACGCAAAGTGTTACGCATCCTTAGAGCTATTTCAGCATTAGGATTTAACAAGTATAAACACATTTGATAATACCAGTTTTTTTGAAGTTTGCAAAATGAGAGAAATTTTAGAAAAGAATTTTCCAGATAACCTTTCTGACAATTAACGGTGTGTGAAATTTACCCCTTTAAGTCTTTGAACTTAAGATGATAGCATAAAGGGCACGTGCAGTCAGCGGATGCCTTTAGTCGAAGCTATAAAAATATCAATAGGAAGTTTTAAAAGGCACTTATTCTAATGACTTACTTAGTGCATTATGATAGCCTTTATAGCCATGACGAAATATTAAAAGTTCAAACCAAAAATAATGACATAGGACATGTTAAACAAAAACTGTTAAAATTTCTGACTATACTAATTTTACGGTTGAAAACGAGTTTTTACTGTAACATTGGTATATAAACGATTTTTACATAGATTCTCTGAGGAATTAGATGTCCAGTTGTAAGGAAAATCAACAGATCTTAGTAGTAGTTAATGATTCTTCAAAATAAACCCACCCATACCCCACAAAGAATTTAATACTGTCTACATCATACAAAAATTTGAAACGTAGATATTTGGGAGCATTACGATACTATGCATTTTAATAACATCAGCTTTACGATGCATTAGTAATAACATTGGGTAAATGAGGTGTTCTACAGAATCCGAAATCAATAAGCTAATCCAGTGAAAAGTTTAATTTAGGAGAGAGCAAAGTTCCAAAGCATGATCTCATGCAAGAGACGTAAAGCGTGTGACGACAATCTGGCCCAGGTGGAGCAATTCATCAATCACATGCTCCATACGGTTACTGAAATGCCGTCAATTACGCTGATGATGAGCGTGTACCCCAATAATTCTTATGAAGTTGTACATAAATGTTGTGAATTTCAAAACTAACCCGATAGAGTAAGTGAAAGATTTTTTATTTAATCGAGGAGATACGTGGTTAAGAATGAAAAATCAAGAAAGGGAATTTCTTCATCATTGAAGTCACGGGTCGAAGGCAAAACTTAAAGAAATCGAATGCAGCATGTGTGAAAAGCTTCTGTTGTCTTATGTTGGATAATATTGTAACGATTTTATTTCCTATCAAGATGTGTACATATAATTAATCTACTTATTTAATAAAAAACAATATAAGGCATAATAATGCTACACAATCCACTAAATAAATATTACCTATTGTCCAATAAAATATTAGCTTTCAATTCAAATTAAAATTTAATTTATACGGTGACAAAAGATACTTTTCAATTAGTGTCATTCCTAGAGCTCTCTCTGTTAGACAATTGTAAGGTAATCTTGTTTCCGGGCGGTAACTCGCGTGACATGAGCACTTCCAATACAGCTGTGGTGAGAACAAGTCGAATTGTTCCTTGAACCCGAAGACAATGGCGTTTGAATTATCTACGTGTTGGAAGCACGTGCGATGTAAGTTGTTTTTAGGAGAGAATGTCATCTCCGAAGCGCATTATTTGTTGTCCACTTGCTGGAACATAGCTCGTAGATGACGAGAAATTATTTTGGTTGAAGGGCCGGTGGTTAACAGTAAGTATTATTGATTCTGTAACCATATTAAGTAAAGATTTGTCAGTGCAACTTTCGATACAGTATTCAACTTTTGATATAATATTTAACTTGGAAATAATATTCGTAACTTTAATTTACACACAACCTTAACTAATATGCAATTTGTTAATGATATGAAAATTGGAAATGATGTTTAGCTTTGAAAAAACATGCAACCTTTAGTTAACAGAAGTTTGGTTTAACGTAAATTTAATAAATGCACAAGAAAAAAATATAAGAATTTACGCTTTGTTTGAGTGTGGATCTGACGAGTATCAATTATTTAAAAATGGATGCCGTGATGTAGTTTGGAGCTTCAGTAAGCGGCAAATTTTCTTGTACTGAATTGGAGATTCCTTTATTTAAATGCTGACGCAAGACGCCAAGCAGGTATTTTTCTGTCAGATGAACATCTGGTGTGTAAATTTGTTTTCGTATGTCCGCTGTTTTATGGATATAGTAGATAGATAATTTTTTGTTTAATCAAGTTATTTGAACTTCATAGTAGGTCAAGGATAGAGTATATATATATATTTTTCATATTAAGCAACAGGAACCTGTAAATTTTTCATTTCTAAATCTTTTATTAATACACTGAAATTATGGAAGATGTCATTATGTGATAGAGAAAGTTAAATTCTCCCATTTATGAAAATAGATATTATTATTTGAAACATGGTTTGCTCGAACCATTAGAAATTACACTTCTATGTTTACTATTTCAGTAATAGCTGACTGGAATAATTTATTGTGAGGTTATGGTAGATCTACTCAAACCAACCGATATTGTTATCCTTAAGTAATTGTTCAGAAAGCAACTTCGGGCCATTTTCCATCAGAACTTGCCGTGGGCCCTATTCACTTACTGGAAATTCTCGTAAAGTAAAATCCCTTAATAATATATAGATAGCTATAATATGTAAGGGATAAAATGTACAAGGTACGCTAGAAAGTAAACAGGACTTTTTCAAAATAGCACATTCTAGTAGCACCATCAATAGATCACGTCCTTAATCGAAAAGATACACCCTTCAACGCCATACTGTCAAAATGTGCATGTTAATCGGACGTTTGTAGCCGACTTACTTCGTTATGTGTTTGTTGCATCGGCGTAAAAAGGATATCGAACACAGAGCCAAAACTAAGGTCTATTTTAAACATGCTAAAATTTTTATCGATTGCGTTGGTTTACAGGTCAATCTACTATAAGAAACATGACTGTGTAGTTAATGTAAATCATTCGATTAAAAAAAGGTGCGTTACTTTGAACTCAAAGTATGTTATCTGACTAAAACCAGCGTTACTTTAAACTCAAACTAGGTCAGCAAAACTGCTGGTGGTGCATAATTTTGCTAACCGCGTAGTTAGCAGTACAACCGACTAAAAATAGTGTTACTTTGAACTTAAAGTAGGTCAGTGAAACTGCTGGCAGTGCATAATTTTGTACACGCTTATTTAACAGTACTACCTATGCAGACAATGTAAACTTCAAAAAACTTCATGAAAATATTTTGAATGTATTTATTCAAATTCCAAGATGCACAACCCAACACATTATTTACAATTAGTGGAAAAGAATTCAGTTGTACGTAGAACAATATGGATTTTTGTTTAAAGATTTGCTTCAGTTTTTTTTCTAAAAGCTTTCTAAGCATTTCTTAGACTTAGTTGTTTACTATTACTAAAAACACGAGACTGTTTTAATAGGTGTTTTAAAGATATCTCGAGCTTTGCATCTAAAACAAATGCTGAACGTGCATGTTCCATATATCGTGTAATTGCAGTAAAAAAACAATATCATTCTAAATAAAAAACATGCAAGGTGCTACTTCAATAAAAAATACTTTCAGATAGTGGTTCAAATACAAGGCCACTGCAGTACAAAACAGTGGCAAATGAGATTTTACACGTTTCAGACAAAGACTAACCGCAGATGGGATTACCAATGTAATTTTTTCTACATGGATTCTATATGAGTGGAAAAGAGATAGATATACACTAAACTAATCACCTTGCTAATTACACGTCGTTGTTTGTCTGTGTTTGTCATTCAACCACGTACCGCAAATGCTATTACCCATTCGCAAGATCTGTTTTACCATATTAAGATAATGCAAATTTGTTGTGCATAATTGTATACATCGCAAATTCTTACATAATGCAAGCGCGCACACACACACACACACACACACACCCACACACACACATATATATATATATATATATATATATATATATAGGGTGAGTTTTTAGTGCGGCAACGGTCGATAACTCCGTTATTATAAAAGCTACGTAAACCAAATTTGGAGGCATATTAGGCATGCCTAAAGTGCACATTTTAAAAATATTTGGAAGCATACAGGGTGTTTCATCATTACAGGGCATATTAAACTTATATTTTTTTTAATGGAATACCCCATATATTATTACATTTTTGAAAAGCCCATAAAAAGAGCTTTAATTTGATATGAAATTGTATCTGTCTATTTCTTTTAGTTTTGAGATATTCAACTGTTTTAGAAAAATGACCTGATTAGATACATTGCCACTGCACTAATACACAACTTATGTTAATTTTCAAGATGCAGAAAATTTTACCATATACCATAGTATATTTGTAAATATCACTTTTTTGAAATTTCTTTACAGTATACAGGGTGTGTCAGGTTTCACATAATGCAATTTAAAAAATTTTTTTTAAATGGCACCCTACCAATTTATTGCTACAATGGATAGTTCATTAAGTGTCCTTTCATTTTGTTAAGCATTCCTATACCTAAATTCATTACTTTCTGAGATATTTTTGATTTTCTTCAAATTTTATGAATGTTTTTAATTTACATAACTAAAAATAACTTACTATTGGGGAATATTATAAAACAATTAATACATTTTGATTAACAATCAACTACAGTTATCCAATAACAATTTTCACTAAAGATATAACAACCTACAATAATACGCTATCAACAGAATTCTGCCAGATCAACAATATGCATTTTATAGAAAATGTTCAAACAGGAAATCAGCCAGGCTTTGAAAAAAATAACAATTACAATCAAAATGTCATTTAGGTTTATTAATTGTAGTGTGTTGTCATTTAACACATTATCAGTTCTGTTTTAAATGTAATCTTTGAAGGAGTTTTCAAAATGAATTTTACAGTGGAAGAACAAATAAATATGATTTGGGTATTGGGAACAAGTTTAAAAAATTTCCTACTTGCATCAAGAATATACCAAGAGAGATATCCTGTCAAATGACAACACACTACAATTAATAAACCTAAATGACACTTTACATGTAATAGTTATTTTTTTCAAAGCCTGCCTGATTTCCTGCTTGAACATTTTCTATAAAATGCATATTGTTGATCTGGCAGAATTCTGTTGATAGCGTATTATTGTAAGTTGTTATATCTTTAGTGAAAATTGTTATTGGATAACTGTAGTTGATTGTTAATCAAAATGTATTTATTGTTTTATAATATTCTCCAATAGTAAGTTATTTTTAGTTATGTAAATTAAAAACATTCATAAAATTTGAAGAAAATCAAAAATATCTCAGAAAGTAATGGATTTAGGTATAGGGAATGCTGAACAAAAATGAAAGGACACTTAATGAACTATCTATTGTAGCAATAAAATTGGTAGGGTGCCATTTAAAAAAAATTTTAAAATTGCATTCTGCGAAACCTGACACACCCTGTATACTGGGAAGAAATTTCAAAAAAGTGATATTTACAAATATACTATGGTATATGGTAAAATTTTCTGCATCTTGAAAATTAATATAAGTTGTGTATTAGTGCAGTGGCAATGTATCTAATCGGGGTTATTTTTTCTAAAAACAGTTGAATATCTCAAAAACTAAAAGGAATAGACAGATACAATTTGATATCAAATTAAAGCTATTTTTATGGGCTTTTCAAAAATGTAATAATATATGGGGTGTTCCATTTAAAAAATAATATAAGTTTAATATGCCCTGTAATTATGAAACACCCTGTATGCTTCCAAATATTTTTAAAATGTGCACTTTAGGCATGCCTAATGTGCCTCTAAATTTGGTTTACGTAGCTTTTATAATAACGGAGTTATCGATTTGCCACACTAAAAACTCACCCTGTATATACATATATAGATATCATAACGCTGCACGTCGATGTAATTAGTCTTCTTCTGATCACCATCGCTCTGTGTATTTTGATCTCCTGAAATTTTAAATCTGCCTTGGCTAGCCCAGTTTAATTCAACAGAGTGCACAACGTTACGATAATCAAATAGTTTACCCCTTTACCCTAAAACTTTATCTGATTTGAATGATAAAACGAAGTCGATTAATGAGAAAAGAAAAACGATTTACCTTTCACAACTTAATCTGTTTGACTGTATGATAAAATTAGTCCCTGAATCAAATAACAATAAATTTTAAATTTTTTTCTTTTATTTATTAAAACTCCCTTATTTTAAAGCCAGCAAGATGTCGTTTGTACTCTACTGAAAATTTCTTTAAACGTTCAAGATTTTTCCTTGTTTACGAAATTTTGCACGTATCAAAATAAATTTTGACCCCTTACATAAATTATTCAACTTGAAAATATGTTCAAAAATACTAAATAGAAAATAATGCCTTAATGTGATCAATGTTTAAATATAATAAATAGTAAATAATGTCTTATGCAAGATAGTACTGACTTGTAGTTTTCCTTGAGCGTCTTGCAGCTGCATGCCTTGGATCAGTACCCCAATACTGCTTTCAGTTGATTCTTCAAGTTCTACCCCGTTGAATGTGATCTGCCTTAACTTTTCATAACGTCGTAATGTCCTTAGATTTATGCACTTAGATTTACTTGGAATTGTTCTTAGAATTTCTTTAAAGTTTCTTAGAATTTCTTTAAAGTTTCTTAGAATTTCTTTAAATTTATCCTTGAAATCGTTCTTAGAGTTTCCTTACTTAGAGCCCTGAATTATGAATATTTAACCTAAATCAATTAATAAATATCTACTTACGTTTGTAGCAAACGGACAGGTTTTGTCTCATATATTTTTACTATAATTAATTCAAAATATTTTATAACATTATTTTTCCAAAAATTTTATTGTTTAATTCGAATATTTACTTGACACGTAAATTCTTAAGTATTAGTGATTCCGTTTGTACGTGGTTTAAAGTAAGACTGTCCGCTTATCAAAACCTCCCACATTATATTGCCTACGCCTCTTTTAAATTCATTGGTTTATCTGAGCTGTTGTTCAACGTGTATGACCAAACATCCGTTGTTTTGGATATTCTTGGGCTTTTACAGGTTTATCACTGATATTGCCTTATAGAAACGATCCTTTAATCACGTAAGTACTTGTATGTTCTGGTTTGTATTTAATTTATAGCGTCTGTTTTTGATGTTGTTACAGGAATTTGTAATTCACTTTTGCACGTAATTTTACTTATGGCGTTGTTTGTCAAAATAATATTTTGGGATCTGCATTAACTTGATGTAGAAAATCACATAGTCAAAGTGACGTAAATTAACATAATTCTGTTTATCTTTTTTCGTTTCCGAATCGTATTTATTTTGAAGGATGCGTTTCTTATCAAGACTCAATGCTATCTGCTTTCTTTATCACTTGTTTAATGTGAATTGTATTATGATCTTGCTAGGTTTTTCCTGCATTTAACGCGTATTAATTTATAATTTATGAACATTCTTGGTTTAGGACAAGTTTGATTGCGCGTAGAGTTACTTCCTTTGCTTCATGTGTGTGTATTGTTGAATGATATGCTACTCGGCATTAATTAAAGTCAATTGCGATCCTTATACAGGATGATAAATGTTTGCTCTTTGCATAATTTGCAAATGACATATTTTTGATGCTAAATAAATGCGGTTTTCTAACTCCTAGTACTATTTACATGTATTGTGTAACCAATATGATTCAATATACCCCTAAATAACCCCCTTATCATAGCTTTATATATATATATAAGTAATTAAGGGTCATGGAGAGGCTATATTGTATCATAGAATGAACATCCGACGTCGTAACTCGTGTAAATTCGAGAAAATTTAAGGAAAAGCCCAAATATGTAGATATTAATTTGTATTTGTAGAGTACCTGTATAAAAATGATATAAATGCATAAAAGGCCGTGATGATTAAATAGTTTAATGACGAAAGAATAACAGCATTTTGTTTGAGGTGGAAAATAGGTCCCTTAAAAGAAATTTTAGTATTAATTTAATAATCGAAAGAGTTTCGGTCACATTTTATAATAAAAGCATTTAAAGCACTCAATTATCGGTAAATGTTATTAAAGAGTCAGTTTTTATAGATTAATAATCGATTTTCGTTCATACGCATACAAATACTCCAAAAGAGTTTCATCTCTAATTAATCCTACCCAAAGGCATAAGTATTCTTAAAAGAAATTTACTGGCAAATTTTTACTTGAACCCGCGTGTATAATATTTTAATTTGCATATGATAAGGTAATATTTATTTAATAACAAACGTGAGCTGGTATTTCGATAAAAACGTATTAAATAAAGTTTTAAACATCAATCGCATAAGTAGTGAGGAGCATGTTTATTGACCTATGCTCTAGAACAATTAAATGCTAAAAAAATGTAAACGACGCAAATAGTCGGAAGCGATAACAAAACCGTAGAAAATCGAGAATAAAAGCAAAGAACGGCAAAACGAGAATTTCTTACTAATCTGACGTTAGTCATTTCTTTGCGGCTTAAAAGAATCTTTGGGGTAGTAGTATTAAAGCTAAAAGGCAAGATACCCTACAAAGTGCTTTGCAATTTATTACGAAACAAGGCAACGTTAGGTACTTTCAAAAAAGCCAAGCACCGC
Source organism: Platerodrilus igneus (assembly GCA_036346225.1). NCBI lineage: Eukaryota > Metazoa > Arthropoda > Insecta > Coleoptera > Lycidae > Platerodrilus > Platerodrilus igneus. The sequence goes on from JARFIW010001400.1 coordinate 39,127, forward strand.
ATAACCCGGGTAAATTTTTGTTAAACCATAATAATTATAAATAGAGGCAACCACAATAGAGTATAATTGGGAATCCTGTGACCACATTTCCTCCAGAATCCCACATTTCCTCACACATCTGGACCAATTTACATGTAAATTCCTATAAGGAGGAAATGTGGAGATGAAATTTAGATGAATCTCCTCCTGCTCTCTCCCTGTGGAACTCCTTGTGGAATTTTTTACCCCAACCATTTTCATTACGTCACACCCGCATTCTTTCCACCCGCGAGATAAATCTTTCTCCACATTTCCACCCACGAGATAAACCTATCTTGTTTGGTATCAATTAATATTAGAATTTTCTCAGCTACCCGAATCTCTAAGAATTTTTTAGATTGCATCATCCCCCAGGGAGCTACCCTCATTTTAAGATTTCTTACCTGTTGCGATTTCTGACCGACCGTATAAATTTTTTTATACATGCAATACATCTTGTTAGTCTAAAATTTTATGTAGAATCCGAATCTGTAAACAGATTTGAAATCAGACCACGCCCTGCAAAGTTATACCCCTTTAAAATCCGGAACCTCTAAATTTTGCTCTTTGCTTTATAAGCAAACCTAACAAATAGTTTTCTTCGTCTAGCCAATGCATCTTTCGAGATAAACCTATCTTGTTTTGTATCAATTAATATTAGATTTTTCTCAGCTACCTGAATCTCTAGGAATTTTTTTTAGATTGCACCATCCCCAAGGGAGCTACCCCAATTTTAAAATTTCTTACCTGTTGCGACTTTTGAGCGTTCTTATAAATTTTTTTATACATGCGATACATTAAATTAGTCTAAAATTTTATGTTGAATCCGAATCTGTAAACAGATTTAAAATCGGACTACGCCCTGCAAAGTTACACATATACCCTCTGCGAGATAAATCTTTCTCCACATTTCCACCCACGAGATAAACCTATCTTGTTTGGTATCAATTAATATTAGAATTTTCTCAGCTACCCGAATCTCTAGGAATTTTTTAGATAGCACCATCCCCCAGAGAGCTACCCCCATTTTAAGATTTTTTTTGCTGGTGGCGATTTCTGACGGTCCTTATAAATTTTTTATACATGCAATACATTTTGTTAGTCTAGAATTTTATGTAGAATCCAAATCCGTAAACAGATTTAAAATCGGACCACCCCTTACCATTTTACACACACCCTCTAAATTATAAATTTCCTGCGGCTCATACCTAAAAGAAAATCTAAAAACTATTCTTAAAACTTTTTATTACAGACAATTTTTACTAATACAGTTTAAATTTTGTAAACCACATTTCTAAATACATATTTACAATTTTTTATTTTTAATCTAGAACTCATATCGGCTTATACTTATTAATATTTATTTCTAAATAGAGCACCTTTTCCAAAGACCAACCGGACCCGCATGCTTCAAATTCCTCTGATTTTGTTCTTATGGTTTCGCTTAAGACCTCGTACATATTTTCCAGATTACTAGAAGACGTTATAACCACATTTTTTGTGTTAAAGGATTTCACATCGGTAGTCTCTTCCCCCATTTTGGTGTAAACGCCGTAGAGTTCGCAGTAGACTTTTATTGCTGTATGTTGTATTCTTTTTTCATTTATTAATCGAATAAATCGCTCTTTCTGCTTCCAAAGAAACTCGGGCACTCCATCGTCGACACTGGCGTTCTTTATGCGATAGTTAGCCATACGGTTGTTAAACGCTGTACTAACCATTTCTACACCATCGTCGCTAGTAGCGGTAACTGATGCATTTTTATGTCTGTTGCTCCTTAAATGTGCGGCATACGTAGTTTTTCCATTTCGAAATCGCATACTTTACACATAATTCGTGGTTGTTTCGTACAAGGCCCTTTAACAGCTGGCGGAGCTGAACGGTTACGGCTTAATGACATGCCGTGCTGTTTTTCCTTGTGTCGCTGTAAGTTGCCCATTCTCGTAAAAGCGATACCGCAAGTCCCACAGTTTAAGTACTTTGCTGCAGACGGATGTATAAGCAACCTTGACGATGTTACACCACAACATTTGTTCTGGTGCCGTTTGAGAGCATCCCTCCTGGTAAAGTAGACGTGACAGAGCTCGCATTTAAAAACGTTTGCAGATACCATTTTAGTACAAAACAAAATCCGCACTATAGCACTTTGGTTAAACTTGTAAGCGAACTAACTTATAACTAAAGAGTTTACTCTTGCGCACCTGCTTTATGTACCCTATAGAATGCAAACCGAAGGTTCCGAAGACACCCGAACGAAGTTGAGGATTCAGCGGGAAACTAAATGACGTCATAATCCTTGCTTCTGCTTGTCCAATACATTTAGCGCCAATGCATGCACCTGGTTCGCATCGTCGATGGTGCGAATGACGTTAGTAGAAACATCGGAAACGTCTTCCATGTTATACGGATCGCGTGCATATTAAAAATCCAAAAGGGTGATAGCACACGCACACAAATTGTGTGCAGGTCGTGCTGTAGAAGATGCAGTGCTACTATAATCAAAAACTTAATAAAAACACTTTAAACCATTACTAAGGAAATACCAACTTGTTGTCTACAGGATACTTACTAATAAAGTAATTTAATTTTAAATAACTTCTACGTCATATTTTAGGAAATGGTGGGCTTGAATATTTTCTAAATGAATCACCAAGCGAAAGTATATGCTTAGCAGTATTAAAATTAACCATTAATTTCCTATTTTTACGACCGTGGTTAATTATAGATTAAAATTTAATTTGTTCACGTTCGAGCTTCCCGTATACTAACAATGCGCTGTATAATACATGCATACCCCTTCACCGCGCTACTGCTATTCTTGTAATTGCTAGAAAAAGTCACTCTCCTTTTTACTGTTAGGACCGATGCAAAGCACCATTTTTTTTATATCTTCTATAGCACATCGCGCACTGTTTCGTCTGATGATTAAATTTTGCTTCTGTAGGCTTTTACACTTTCGCATAGCGGTCGACCGCACGTAATGATTTCTAGAACCGGTAAGTACTTGATATCGTCCAAATAGAGAATTAGATGCTCGATGTCTGTCAACTTCCAATTCCCTCGTAAAAGGTAGAAAAACTCAGTCAATCATCCATCTAACTTAAACTCCGACCCGCTCCTGTTCTGATAATTTACAAACATTTTTCAAACGACAATGGGCCGAGAATTTTTAAACCTCCGAGGAATCTTTAAGTCGTGATCAATTACACATCCGAGCTATGCGTAAACTAACATATTTTGCAGCAACTGTATAATACATGCATACCCCTTCTCTGCGCTACTGCTATTCTTGTAGTTGCTTGAAAAAGTCAGTCGCCCTTTTTACGGGTAGGACCGCTAAAAAAGCACCATTCCATACTTTCTTTATAAGTGTTGTAACAATTTTATTTTAGCAGTAAAAGAACCTATTCATTAAACGTACAATGAATATTGAAATACCTTTATTAACTAAAATAAAGATTCGAGTAACAATCAAATTTTTATAGTATTACAATATCTAGGATTATTAGTCTATTTGTTTCGGAGTTCGGTGCAATTCCACAGCCACTGGCGCGCGCGTGAGAGGTTCGAGAACCCCACTTATGATCCTCCCACCATGCAAGAACGCAGCGAGCGCACTCGTCGATAGTTAAAGGCAGCGTGAAGATGCATTCAAAAAGAATGGCGAGTGACCTCCAAGTCGCTTTATTTTTGTGAAACACTTCCTGAGTAACGGTTAGTACTTAATCCACATTTTGTATATTCGTTATCATATTAGCTAATTTAAAAATTTATTTAGCGCAAGGATAAATCAGAAACCGCAACAATACGTCAGAAATTGCAACGATAAATTAGAAACAGCATGACCACTTTGAAGTTACAATTTAGAAACCTTAACTTATGGACTACGCAATGAAAGATTATATTTGTAAATAAAATTAGACAACGGAAGATTACGCTATGAAGTAATGCTGCCGTGAACCAATGTAAGAAATCCGCTTCGCTCCTACATCTGTATTAAAGCATGGAAAACAAGCATATTTAGCTGCAGGCCCCGCACTGCGAAGTTGTTTCCATTGCAACCAAGGACGACAGCCGGTATTGGGTTCGTAATAGAATTAAGAATTTCCTCAGTACTTCCTTCTGAAAGTACATTATTTCGTTTTGTTTGTTAGATGTACAAAATTGTTATTCAGTTTACCTGTAATTAATCTGGTTTTCCCCCGTATCAAATTTGATTTCACTTAGTTTCGTAAATATGTGACTGCACGTGGCTTCAGCATAAATTAACAGCTGCGATTACGTCACCTGTTTGTTTGAACAATGCCGTCAACAATTGCACAATGGCTAACAGATGTTTAGTATTACAGTACTGTCACTTTTGATAAAATTAGAGAATATCTGTGTGATTATTTTGACTTCAAATTAATTTTAGTACCATTTACTTAAAGAGAAATTTTGTATAATAATTTGTAAATGACCTACACAGATCTGATTGGGTTAGTAAACTTTAGCATAACCAGTCACACTGAATTGTAATTTATTTGAGTAAGGATCAGTTGATAAACCTTACAACAACTTTACAAGTATATCAAGTATTCATTTTATTTTATCACTTTGAATTTTATTTACTGAAACAAAGAAAATTCTTTCTAGTAAATTTATAATCCACATTTAAAGTTTTTATTCTGATCTAGTTTGATCAGACCTGATAAACAAAAACAATAAGAATTAAATTTTATAACTCCATTATGTAGAAAATATTCTTTATGCATTTTTAGGTATACTTGAGGGACGCAAATTGTGTTCCCATTTTCTATGTGACTTAATTATTATTTTTCCTTACAGGAACAGCGTCTTATTCTGTTAAGACAAGCTTTTGTGTCAGCGAAGGCAATCTTTTTTTCTTTGGGTCTCCACGTCCGCACTTAGAAATTTGCTATGCCATTAATATAAATCAATCTGGACTTGGTGGCGCCTGTTTGTTTTAGTTTGAGTGTGACCCCCCTACAAATATCGACTTACCCCCCCATTGCTCATAGCTCTACCCAAGGAATAGACCCCTAGTTACGTCGGAAGAATTTGTTTTGCAGACACCTGACTTGGAGCATGGTGATAATAAAGTGGTGTTTTAGTAAGTCAAGAAATATGTTTCACTGGTGCCGGCAACGTGTGAGGCCTTTTGGGGCAATCGTTTCACTAGCGCCCATGCGTGAGGCTAGCGGAGCCGAGTCCGAGAGGCCTTTGAATAATTCGTTTCACTCGTGAGGCGAGTTGAAGCAATTAGTAGTAGTAGTGTCAGCCAAGTAAGAAAAATATGTAACAGTGTAGCACATCGCGCACTTTTTGTCGGATAATTAAATTTTTGTTTATGTAGGCCTTTACACTTTCGCTTATTTAAACATCTAATACAATTGATTAACCACTTTCGATTATTCTAACGGAGACCACCATACATCCCGCCGCACCGTTCTTTTTGAATTCAACGATCCTATGGGCTTCCACGCACTAGCACCTGACGTATCTTTCCTACTATTTGTTAAACAAAAACTACCGGCATCGCCATGTTCGTATACGAACGTAAGCAGATGTTTGTGGATATGTACGAGAATATGTAGCCATATACATTAACCAGTCTAAGCTATTTTATTTAGTCCACGAAAACTACTATTTTTCTAAACCATAATTAATAATCGTCTTTATAGGTTCCACATTTCTACCGTTACCCAATGACTGGTGCTACGTACATGGAAACTTTAATTTCTTATTGGAGAGAATTCTTATTCTCCCGCGCACTGCTGCGTAGTTGCATGCCTACCCCTTTTGGAGGTATATGCTCGTTATAGGTTGTAAGACCCTCGGTTTTACTTAACCACAATTCGCGAGACCCCTTTAATCTTTCTAATCGTATCTTTCTCGCCTACAATACAGTAGGACTTAACATTACTACCAACAAATTCTAATACTGGACCCCCATTAAATACGTCTTTAATTTTCCCTACAACTTTTTTTGTTGACAAGTGTTATATTGTATTTATTATACGCTGGGTAGTCACTCTTTTAAGATAAATATATTTTGCTAGGTATCAACTAATGTTAAATTTTTCTAGGGACCCCAAATCTGTAAATAAATTTTAAATAGGACCACCCCATACAAAGTTATACCTTTTAAAGACCCAAATCACTGATTTTTGCCCATCTTTATTTAACTCCATCTTTAAAACCTTTTTTTCCGCTAACCAAGACATATGCTTTAACCAACCGTTTCCCTAGAAATCTAAAACCGCAGTGTCCCGCGAATACCACGTGGAGATAACACGTATACTCTGTCAACCAGGATAGAAGCCGGAAGGATTTGGAAGGTGGGAGAAGAACTTAAAAATTATGGTATCTTAAAACTAATATACACAATAGATTTACAAAAACCTATACAAATATAAACAACTATCTTATATCTTTATGCCTCTATGTGTAGATTGTTGTACTATTAGGAATGATGTACCTTTTGTCATCTTCCCTCGATAAACTAATTTTATTAATAAGCTGCGTGTACAAATCGTATTTTTTACTCCGGATACATACGCAGGCAAGTACTCGATACCATCCAAATAAAGAATTGGAGGCTTGGTGACTGTTAACATCCGCTTCCCTCGTGTACGCCCAGACACATCCCAGCCCATGCGCACCCCTGCGCATGCACACCCCTGTCCATGCGCAACCCTGCGCGTGCGCACCCCCACCCATGCGCGCTGCCCATGCGCACCCCTCTCTGTGCGAGTGCTATTTCGGGTAACGTCACAGCCTTTTATAAATAAAGAACAATGTTATATACTATTATAAAATGTTTATTCTGACATTATACATAACAAATTTAAAAATATTTAATGCCAAACATGGAGTCATTTAAACTTAATTTTAATACAAAGTTATACACAGAAGACAGTCCTTTCTTTATGTTTGTTTGCAGTGGTTTTAATTTTATCTAATTTTATTCGCAGCTTAAAATATAAATCGACCCCTAAGTCTTCTATCTCCTTTTCTAACCAATAGTTTGATACATAAAGACCGTCTAGGTTTTCGAATTGTAAAATGTACCGAAGTTTGCCTCTATATTTAAAGTCTTTGATTCCGCCGACAACCAGATCCATTCCTTCGTGTAATTCTTGCAGCTTGTGACAATCTTTTAATCGCAGCTTTCCCACTATATCCTGCATACGTATCTTGTTAGCTTGATCGACTTCTTCTTGTCGGTATTGGAGGAAATTCTTATTCTCCCACAGACTGTTGCGTAGTTGCATGCCCACCACTTTTGGGAATATATGGTTGTTATAGGTTGTAAGACTCTCGGTTTTAAATGATCCAAAAGCTTCTTTACTAGGCAAATATACAATGTTTAGCGCAACCTCTTTGCGTGTCGTGTACGCAAAGATTACGAAACCCGCATTCCTTAGTTCGTCTTTGTTATCTGCCATTTTGATAAATACGTTTTTAGAATAACCTTTTAAAAAAATATACTGATTTAGTGCCATCCTTTTCCGCAAGGACGCCTACATAACTAAAAGAGCCTTTTTTACTAACCACAAATGCATACAACTTGTAGAAACCAGATGTATCTAAGTCAGTCCATCGGCACATAAAATAATCTTTTAATTCTTCCTCATTTTCTCTAATAAGATGTTCTTTGTCTAACACATCTTTGTATTGATCGCGTATTGTCGCAGTGTTTTCCATGTAGTCCAATTTTCGCCTTTTTGCATCCATTTCCTCTAATTCCAGTTGTCTTCTCCTTCCACTTACAGCGTATGGCATGCATAATGGGGCAATTTCCTTTAGCGTAAACGGATAGAGTTTACTACCAATATTTACGCGTTGTCGTACAACCTCTGGACGAATGTTAGGCGTATCTATCAATCCCAATTCCGAAATTACTATTTCTTTTGGAATTGTAGAATATGGTGTTACAGATTGTGTAAAATATGTACTACCTGCTTTAATCTAGCACTTGTGTAAGATTTTTATTTTATCTTGGCTATCTTCCTCTACTATCTCCAAATAATTTATAGGTAAATAGGTAAAAAGCAAAAGCCGAAAGCACATACTTTATCAATTTTTCCCTATCTTTTGGTTTTTCGGACAACTTAATTTGCAAGCCCGTCAATTTCTTTGTATTACCATTCCCCCAATACACGTACTGTAGCAGGTTATTATAGACTAAACAACAGCTATTTTGTAGCTTGTCCGATAGCTTACTCCACATTTTGGCAAGTGGTACCGAGTACATTGGCGCCTTTAGGAAGTATAACTTACTATCTTCCAATAACGTTAAACAGTCTTTTAAGGGATTATACACCCGTTCCGCACTGACATAGCTTCCAATTGCACAGTTGTATATTGTCGCTTCCAATCGCGTAATACCATGTTCTTTGACCAAAGTAGACGCAAATGTTTCCCTTAAACGTACATCTGTACAACGTAAAAAATCTAGTATATGATTGCCAAGTTGTTTATTAACACCAGGACTTGTTATCTGACACACAAATTTGTTGTATATCTTAATTCTTGCATTGGTTGTTAGCCATGTTAAACAATCAATCCCCGCAGTTTTATCATTGTCAACTATAATATTACACTTTTCTTCGTATTCGCCCTTATAGCAAAAGTTATGCTTTGTAGTTAAATAATTACACATCTCCATCTTGCTAAATATACCCGCAAAATCTTGGGTTACATCCATGTCAAAAAGATAGAAATAATCTTTTTCGAGTTCGTCTAATATATCTGGTAGTTCCTCCAATAAAGTTTCCAACTTAACATCTGCTAGTTCCACACATATAGGATTTTGGAATTTTTTATTAATGCATTCGAGGTCTTCTTTTTCCGATAATTTCTTTTACTCTCTGGCCCATCTTGTTAGTGCTTTCCAGAGAAAACGGAAGTTTAGCTTTAACACCATGCCTATCAGAAACAAATCGGTTGAACTTTCTTCGTAGATAGCTGTTAAATGCACCACAAATTTCTTTTTTTAGGATAAACATCCTTTTGTTTGCAGATGCTTGTTCGGTGTCAGAAAGGTCGCAAATTTTAACCAACATTATATTGTCACAAAATGGTTCTGTAATTGGTGTGTGTAGTCCACCAGTCAGCATCTGCTCGCCTTCGACATAACAAATATTACCAATATCTTTTACCAGATTATTGTTGCACATATTTTCTGTCAACAGCCATAATCCAAATCGCTCATTTGTCGGTTTCACTTTATTCCCAAGAAGTTGAGAAACGTTAATCACCTTGGAGACGCTCATGTTTACCGTTGTAGCTACTATCGAATACTAAATTGAATACGAAAAAATTGTTCTCTTACGTATTCTACAGAGTGAGGACGTATATTGCCGAAGATAGTCGAATATGTTGTTATCCAACCTAAGCCGACAGGGATGCGCATCGACATATATCCGGATATATGTAGGATGTTAAGTTAGGGTGAAATTGCCCCATAGGGTGAAATTACCCCCACATGGAAAACATGGAAAACACTGCGACAATACGCGATCAATACAAAGATGTGTTAGACAAAGAACATCTTATTAGAGAAAATGAGGAAGAATTAAAAGATTATTTTATGTGCCGATGGACTGACTTAGATACATCTGGTTTCTACAAGTTGTATGCATTTGTGGTTAGTAAAAAAGGCTCTTTTAGTTATGTAGGCGTCCTTGCGGAAAAGGATGGCACTAAATCAGTATATTTTTTTAAAAGGTTATTCTAAAAACGTATTTATCAAAATGGCAGATAACAAAGACGAACTAAGGAATGCGGGTTTCGTAATCTTTGCGTACACGACACGCAAAGAGGTTGCGCTAAACATTGTATATTTGCCTAGTAAAGAACCTTTTGGATCATTTAAAACCGAGAGTCTTACAACCTATAACAACCATATATTCCCAAAAGTGGTGGGCATGCAACTACGCAACAGTCTGTGGGAGAATAAGAATTTCCTCCAATACCGACAAGAAGAAGTCGATCAAGCTAACAAGATACGTATGCAGGATATAGTGGAAAGCTGCGATTAAAAGATTGTCACAAGCTGCAAGAATTACACGAAGGAATGGATCTGGTTGTCGGCGGAATCAAAGACTTTAAATATAGAGGCAAACTTCGGTACATTTTACAATTCGAAAACCTAGACGGTCTTTATGTATCAAACTATTGGTTAGAAAAGGAGATAGAAGACTTAGGGTCGATTTATATTTTAAGCTGCGAATAAAATTAGATAAAATTAAAACCACTGCAAACAAACATAAAGAAAGGACTGTCTTCTGTGTATAACTTTGTATTAAAATTAAGTTTAAATGACTCCATGCTTGGCATTAAATATTTTTAAATTTGTTATGTATAATGTCAGAATAAACATTTTATAATAGTATATAACATTGTTCTTTATTTATAAAAGGCTGTGACGTTACCCGAAATAGCACTCGCACAGAGAGGGGTGCGCATGGGCAGCGCGCATGGGTGGGGGTGCGCACGCGCAGGGTTGCGCATGGGCAGGGGTGTGCATGCGCAGGGGTGCGCATGGGCTGGGATGTGTCTGGGCGTACACGAGGGAAGCGGATGTTAACAGTCACCAAGCATCCAATTCTTTATTTGGATGGTATCAAGTACTTGCCTGCGTATGTATCCGGAGTAAAAAATACGATTTGTACACGCAGCTTATTAATAAAATTAGTTTATCGAGGAAGATGACAAAGGTACATCATTCCTAATAGTACAACAATCTACACATAGAGGCATAAAGATATAAGATAGTTGTTTATATTTGTATAGGTTTTGTAAATCTATTGTGTATATTAGTTTTAAGATACCATAATTTTTAAGTTCTTCTCCCACCTTCCAAATCCTTCCGGCTTCTATCCTGGTTGACAGAGTATACGTGTTATCTCCACGTGGTATTCGCGGGACACTGCGGTTTTAGATTTCTAGGGAAACGGTTGGTTAAAGCATATGTCTTGGTTAGCGGAAGTTTTAAAGATGGAGTTAAATAAAGATGGGCAAAAATCAGTGATTTGGGTCTTTAAAAGGTATAACTTTGTATGGGGTGGTCCTATTTAAAATTTATTTACAGATTTGGGGTCCATAGAAAAATTTAACATTAGTTGATACCTAGCAAAATATATTTATCTTAAAAGAGTGACTACCCAGCGTATAATAAATACAATATAACACTTGTCAACAAAATAAGTTGTAGGGAAAATTAAAGACGTATTTAATGGGGGGTCCAGTATTAGAATTTGTTGGTAATAATGTTAAGTCCTACTGTATTGTAGGCGAGAAAGATACGATTAGAAAGATTAAAGGGGTCTCGCAAATTGTGGTTAAGTAAAACCGAGGGTCTTACAACCTATAACGAGCATATACCTCCAAAAGAGGTAGGCATGCAACTACGCAGCAGTGCGCGGGAGAATAAGAATTCTCTCCAATAAGAAATTAAAGTTTCCATGTACGTAGCACCAGTCATTGGGTAACGGTAGAAATGTGGAACCTATAAAGACGATTATTAATTATGGTTTAGAAAAATAGTAGTTTTCGTGGACTAAATAAAATAGCTTAGACTGGTTAATGTATATGGCTACATATTCTCGTACATATCCACAAACATCTGCTTACGTTCGTATACGAACATGGCGATGCCGGTAGTTTTTGTTTAACAAATAGTAGGAAAGATACGTCAGGTGTTAGTGCGTGGAAGCCCATAGGATCGTTGAATTCAAAAAGAACGGTGCGGCGGGATGTATGGTGGTCTCCGTTAGAATAATCGAAAGTGGTTAATCAATTGTATTAGATGTTTAAATAAGCGAAAGTGTAAAGGCCTACATAAACAAAATTTAATTATCCGACAAAAGTGCGCAATGTGCTACACTTATAAAGAAAGTATGGAATGGTGCTTTTTTAGCGGTCCTACCCGTAAAAAGGGCGACTGACTTTTTCAAGCAACTACAAGAATAGCAGTAGCGCAGAGAAGGGGTATGCATGTATTATACAGTTGCTGCAAAATATGTTAGTTTACGCATAGCTCAGATGTGTAATTGATCACGACTTAAAGATTCCTCGGAGGTTTAAAATTCTCGGCCCATTGTCGTTTGAAAATGTTTGTAAATTATCAGAACAGGAGCGGGTCGGAGTTTAAGTTAGATGGATGATTGACTGAGTTTTTCTACCTTTTACGAGGGAATTGGAAGTTGACAGACATCGAGCATCTAATTCTCTATTTGGACGATATCAAGTACTTACCGGTTCTAGAAATCATTACGTGCGGTCGACCGCTATGCGAAAGTGTAAAAGCCTACAGAAGCAAAATTTAATCATCAGACGAAACAGTGCGCGATGTGCTATAGAAAGTATAAAAAAATGGTGCTTTGCATCGGTCCTAACAGTAAAAAGGAGAGTGACTTTTTCTAGCAATTACAAGAATAGCAGTAGCGCGGCGAAGGGGTATGCATGTATTATACAGCGCATTGTTAGTATACGGGAAGCTCGAACGTGAACAAATTAAATTTTAATCTATAATTAACCACGGTCGTAAAAATTGGAAATTAATGATTAATTTTAATACTGCTAGGCATATACTTTCGCTTGGTGATTCATTTAGAAAATATTCAAGCCCACCATTTCCTAAAATATGACGTAGAAGTTATTTAAAATTAAATTACTTTATTAGTAAGTATCCTGTAGACAACAAGTTGGTATTTCCTTAGTAATGGTTTAAAGTGTTTTTATTAAGTTTTTGGTTATAGTAGCACTGCATCTTCTACAGCACGACCTGCACACAATTTGTGTGCGTGTGCTATCACCCTTTTGGATTTTTAATATGCACGCGATCCGTATAACATGGAAGACGTTTCCGATGTTTCTACTAACGTCATTCGCACCATCGACGATGCGAACCAGGTGCATGCATTGGCGCTAAATGTATTGGACAAGCAGAAGCAAGGATTATGACGTCATTTAGTTCCCGCTGAATCCTCAACTTCGTTCGGTGTCTTCGGAAACCTTCGGTTTGCATTCTATAGGGTACATAAAGCAGGTGCGCAAGAGTAAACTCTTTAGTTATAAGTTAGTTCGCTTACAAGTTTAACCAAAGTGCTATAGTGCGGATTTTGTTTTGTACTAAAATGGTATCTGCAAACGTTTTTAAATGCGAGCTCTGTCACGTCTACTTTACCAGGAGGATGCTCTCAAACGGCACCAGAACAAATGTTGTGGTGTAACATCGTCCGGTTGCTTATACATCCGTCTGCAGCAAAGTACTTAAACTGTGGGACTTGCGGTATCGCTTTTACGAGAATGGGCAACTTACAGCGACACAAGGAAAACAGCACGGCATGTCATTAAGCCGTAAACGTTCAGCTCCGCCAGCTGTTAAAGGGCCTTGTACGAAACAACCACGAATTATGTGTAAAGTATGCGATTTCGAAATGGAAAAAACTACGTATGCCGCACATTTAAGGAGCAACAGACATAAAATGCATCAGTTACCGCTACTAGCGACGATGGTGTAGAAATGGTTAGTACAGCGTTTAACAACCGTATGGCTAGCTATCGCATAAAGAACGCCAGTGTCGACGATGGAGTGCCCGAGTTTCTTTGGAAGCAGAAAGAGCGATTTATTCGATTAATAAATGAAAAAGAATACAACATACAGCAATAAAAGTCTACTGCGAACTCTACGGCGTTTACACCAAAATGGGGAAGAGACTACCGATGTGAAATCCTTTAACACAAAAATGTGGTTATAACGTCTTCTAGTAATCTGGAAAATATGTACGAGGTCTTAAGCGAAACCATAAGAACAAAATCAGAGGAATTTGAAGCATGCGGGTCCGGTTGGTCTTTGGAAAAGGTGCTCTATTTATAAATAAATATTAATAAGTATAAGCCGATATGAGTTCTAGATTAAAAATAAAAAATTGTAAATATGTATTTAGAAATGTGGTTTACAAAATTTAAACTGTATTAGTAAAAATTGTCTGTAATAAAAAGTTTTAAGAATAGTTTTTAGATTTTCTTTTAGGTATGAGCCGCAGGAAATTTATAATTTAGAGGGTGTGTGTAAAATGGTAAGGGGTGGTCCGATTATAAATCTGTTTACGGATTCGGATTCTACATAAAATTCTAGACTAACAAAATGTATTGCATGTATAAAAAATTTATAAGGACCGTCAGAAATCGCTACCAGCAAAAAAAAATCTTAAAATGGGGGTAGCTCTCTGGGTGATGGTGCTATCTAAAAAATTCCTAGAGATTCGGGTAGCTGAGAAAATTCTAATATTAATTGATACCAAACAAGATAGGTTTATCTCGTGGGTGGAAATGTGGAGAAAGATTTATCTCGCAGAGGGTATATGTGTAACTTTGCAGGGCGTAGTCCGATTTTAAATCTGTTTACAGATTCGGATTCAACATAAAATTTTAGACTAATTTAATGTATCGCATGTATAAAAAAATTTATAAGAACGCTCAAAAGTCGCAACAGGTAAGAAATTTTAAAATTGGGGTAGCTCCCTTGGGGATGGTGCAATCTAAAAAAAATTCCTAGAGATTCAGGTAGCTGAGAAAAATCTAATATTAATTGATACAAAACAAGATAGGTTTATCTCGAAAGATGCATTGGCTAGACGAAGAAAACTATTTGTTAGGTTTGCTTATAAAGCAAAGAGCAAAATTTAGAGGTTCCGGACTTTAAAGGGGTATAACTTTGCAGGGCGTGGTCTGATTTCAAATCTGTTTACAGATTCGGATTCTACATAAAATTTTAGACTAACAAGATGTATTGCATGTATAAAAAAATTTATACGGTCGGTCAGAAATCGCAACAGGTAAGAAATCTTAAAATGAGGGTAGCTCCCTGGGGGATGATGCAATCTAAAAAATTCTTAGAGATTCGGGTAGCTGAGAAAATTCTAATATTAATTGATACCAAACAAGATAGGTTTATCTCGTGGGTGGAAATGTGGAGAAAGATTTATCTCGCGGGTGGAAAGAATGCGGGTGTGACGTAATGAAAATGGTTGGGGTAAAAAATTCCACAAGGAGTTCCACAGGGAGAGAGCAGCAGGAGATTCATCTAAATTTCATCTCCACATTTCCTCCTTATGGGAATTTACATGTAAATTGGTCCAGATGTGTGAGGAAATGTGGGATTCTGGAGGAAATGTGGTCACAGGATTCCCAATTATACTCTACTAACCACCACCTAATATTCAGATAACAGTAGATCCTCTTAGCAGCCTTTAAACATCAAACCTCGTTTAAATTTTTTATCAAGTAATCAAACTTACTAGTGCCAAACCTCCATTGTCGTCTTTACGTCAAACCCAAATTTTAAACCCCCTAATCTGGCAACCCTTATGTCAACTTCGATTAAACAAACCTTTCACAAATCCTTTCAATATGTACCCAAGCGATTTACATCTGAAGAATTATATAATCAAAAACCGGAAGAAAGTTAACCGGTAAACGAAACTTTGTATTATCAATATATCGGTCCCAATATAGAAGAAGTTAAAAAGTGACCAATAGGTAAAGATCACCCAGTTTCATACATTTCACGAACGCCTAACGATAGCGAGCGCAATTACATTACTATTGAAAAGAAGCTTTTGGCAATTGTTTACGCAGTAAGATATTTTAGACCATATGCGTGTGGACGTAAAGTCAACTCCCGTACCGTAAGGCATTACAATGGTTAGTCTCATTAGAAGAACCCAACTCTGAACTTTTAAGGTGAACATTAAAACTAGATGAATATAACTAAAATATTATTTACAAAAGGTAAAATAACCTTCAAAGCAGACTCCCTATCAGGCATTGAAATTCATATTAAAGAAATAGCACAAAACCCAATGATAATGATCAATTCCCTGAGAAGCCTGCTCACGATGAAGTTTCTGATAACCAGTCTAACTTGTAAACCTTGACGAAACAGGAGCACTTCAATAATTCCGATTAAATAACACAACACTCAAACAATGACGAAAATCTGATCCTGGATGTTCCGATCGCAGAAAAACTATTAAATTGTGGCATGAATCAGATAGTATTGACAACTGTAAATTTGTTACCTTGTTTGCCAAAAATTTTATATTATTGTGACCGACGAAGAATTTATGTTCAAGTACCAAAAAATAATTTCGACGCCGACTTAATCGATTTTATCAAAAAAGTCATTGTCCCCCAAGTAACGTATTATATTTACTTTAGATTCTGTTACTACGACAAAATTTTAGATGGCAATCCTATAAATTCATAATATTAACAAAATTTTAGACGACATTGAAGATAATCAGATCGGAGAAATTATAAACACATATCATGCCTTAAAAATGAACCACGAGAGAATAAAATCTAAATACTATTTGTCAAATACAAAAAATTCCATTCAAAACTTTATTAACCGCTGCGATATATGCCAAGCAAATAAATATGAACCATCTCCCTTAAAAATTCTCTATAACATAACTCTCACAGCAAACAGACCTCTTGTTCGTATTGATACATTTTCTGTAAAAGCAAAATATCCCAGAGTCATTGATACTTTCTCAAAATATGCTAAAGCATGCCATATTAATCCTATTAACTCCATCGAAGTCATACAAAATCTGATTAAATTCTTTTGTCATCATGGAGTCCCCTCCACAATTGCATTTGATCTAAGTACCGAATTTAAAAATAATATTTTACAAGAACTGTTAAAATTGCTTAAAATAAATATACAGTTTACCTCATCAGGCGACCCTAGTTCGAACGGTATTATTGAACGGTTGCGTTCCATCTTGTTGGAACGCAATATTTAAAACCAAACGCACCCAAATGTTGTATGCCATATTAAGATACAATACCTAGTTCATTCAGTGACTAAATTAAAACTATTTGATGTAATCAATGGTCACATCAAACGACGACCCCATAAATATAGATTTAGAGGCTCAAATCATATCCTCATATATAGACTCCCCCAAACAAAAAACCCAAATTGCTTTAAGAAACCATAAACAAAAAATTAATTCAAAACATAGACAATGTGATATCTGAACTATATAAGTGGAATAAGAACGACCCCACCTTGGTATTAATTGCCTGGCATGTCACGATATGACTCGATATGACCTGAAATGACGATAAAAGAATCAGTATGACCCGATCTGGGCCAATGTGGCCCGGCATGGCCCGATATGACCAGAAATGTCCCGGCATATACCAATATGACCTCGGGTGACCAACAATAACCCACCATGGCGCAAAATAGCCCACAATGCCCTAGAATGGCCCGAAATGTCCCACAATGGCCCACCGAGATCAAGTATAGCCCGACAAGTAGCGGTACGAGTTTAAACCGTTAAAGTATTATAGCCCAATTGATTTTATTGTATAGTTTTAACTCTCCTGTAATAAGAAAATTGTTATGTGGAAACTAAATACTGTTTTAACAACAAATATGTTTACGCTAAATATAATAACGTTCAAAATATGGTAAACACCTAGGAAAAACATTGTTAAAGTCACCGAGCTTGTGGATAATATGAGGATAAATTAATACAAAAATGGCAAATTTCTTGTTAAGAAAGAGATACGTAGGAGCTTTAATAGTAGTTTGTGTGGGAAATTTTCAAAAATGCGTACCTGCTAGATATTGGGTAAAGGCTAAAAAATGTGTCTGTGGCAGCAATAGGTTATTGAATACAAGAGATGGAAACTATTAACAAAAACTATACACATGCCATACGTGTTTCGTGTAGAGTATAACTAACAGACATTTGGAATACTTCTTAGAGGGACTACCGAAAATGTATCACCTCGAATAAAGAAGATTCATATAAAGTGTATCAAATACGATATTTTGTTCTGCTTACGTGTTTACACGCAGAAGCTGTATATATTGCTATGCTTGCACTCTGGTAGATTTCTCCACACTTTCGTCTCCAACGTCATCTTCGACTGTGTTTGCATGCCTTCCACATCCTTCGGCTTTTGATCTATAGAGTATATATAGCATCTTTCCTATGTAAGTTAGTATTCGATGCTGGTAAAAACAAACTACACAAGTTTAGTATTGGAGGATTAAAATACTATTTAGCGTATTAAATACAAACGTCTAATTTAAATAAATTACGAAATTAAAGGTTTTGAATTTTTTGGAATATTTAACTTTGCGAAAATAATCTAATGCTTAACCTATAACTAGCAAATAGATAGCACATCATGGTCGATTAGGTAAGCCTGTTAGAACTTATTTTCTCTAATGGGGATGGTACTACAAACTAGATATATATATATATATATATATATATATATATATATATATATATTGTAGTGGTTTTAAAAGGTTAAATTTAACTATAAACAAAGCAATTTGAAACACCCTGTAGAGAGGAAACAACCAGAGCTTACGTGCAAAATTTATTTCATTTAGTTCATTTTAAAGTAACAAATATTACCATAATTTTACAAGTAGTGATTAAAAATTTAGTTAGGTTGTAAAGAAAATAAACTGCAGTAGCCAATGCAAATTATTAATTGATTTAATTGAGTTTAATTGAACGGGTAATTACGTATAATACGCATAAAAGCATGAAAAATCGATAATAAAAAGGTAAAACGTTTTGCTAACACATAAACAGCCGTTGAATATAAAATACCTTGAAAAGCCAACTCTTAGAAATGTTGTGTTAAAACGTCGGTTAATTGAACACCTGCATGTTTTCGAAATGTCAGGTTCTCCTAATTTGTATAGATAACAAGCAAGTTTTAAAGAATATTGGTTAAACGACAGTCTCAAAAGCACGTATACAAGTCCACATGAAGTAAAAAGAACGCGGACAGTAATATCGATTTCTACCACTCAAACAAGGTTAGAAGGAAACATATAGTATGCATAAGAAAGGGACAGCGTTAATATAGGCGGGATTTTTGAGACGTCAATGGATATACTATTGGTCGATAGAGTTAGTTCTAGAACAGACAAACACGAGAATATTTGAAGTCGGATTTTTCGGAAAATATCGTAACGACGCGCTAAATTTCGGAGATTTCGAAAACGGTTGAAACAAAATTTGAGGAAGTGTTATTTTAAATTAGGTTTTTCACGAGAGGAACGGCCTAGAGGTGGCATTCGGAATCATATAAATACTCGAAGATAATTAGCATTGCTCTCTCTTTTAACTTCGATGTCTTAGTATTTTCACCGCTACAGAATACGAGTTTGGAAGTATACATATTTTTAAATTAAATAGTAGTGTTGGCCTCATGGCCTCATAATTTGATACGCAAATAAGTGACGAGTCTAAAATTTAATAGAGGTGCAACATTTATCTTAAACAAGCTCGTGAAGTGACGTGAAGTAACGTAAATTTCAATTAAATTAAACTAAAGTACGCAATTATAAAAGAAGTGTAATTAATTTGGAGTTGGATTTGGATACACCGTGAAGGCAGAGCAAACAGCACAACCTAGATGGGGTTTATCGACAAATAGCGGCCAGCAGAGCAGAGCAAAACTACTTTACCGCATCGTCAACGGAGTAGAGATCTTCAAGAAATTCCAGGTAACGCTTTAAAATTGTTGTTGTTATAAACTATGAAACTATGAAAATTGTGTGACGAGTGAGAATGAATTATGAAAGTATTGTGCATTAATTTGCGTATTGAAAATAATACGTATAACTAACTTTATTATGGTATTTAAATAGAAATCTAAAGGTGTATATAAAGCTTATTAACGTTCCATCAGGAATTTAAAATTTTTATTGTTACGAGTACATGGGTTTTTTGTTTGTTGTAAGAGTATGCGAAGTACAAAAGCATACATTATTCATAATTAACTGGGTTATCATGAGCTCACCATACTCCAGAGTATACAAATTTAAAATAAATTATAAATAAAGAAAGAAAATAAGGTATTATTCAGGGCCCATTTACTCCGGGTATATTCAATGTGTTTGATATTTTAAATTAAAATCCAGGACAGTACAAAAATAAAATTTATTGAGGTGTAACTTGATCTCTGAAAAGTGGATTATCTTGAATTTTATTTGTAAATAGTGGTAAATAAATATTGTATGATGGTTGTATTATTTTGTGGTTTTATTGAGAGTGTGCGTGAACGATACAGAGTATAATAATGAATCCAGCTATCCAAGAGGAGGCCCAACTAAGCTAGCCTTGGAACTGAAGAAGAATTAAGGTGATGAAGAGAGGAATCTAGGTAAGAAATTATTTTTGTTAAAATTTTTTTATTGTGAAATTTATTTTCGATTTTGGAAAATAAATAAAATCTTCAAATTTTTTTTGAGAAAGTACTGGGCTTTTACCAAGTTACACGGCAATTTATGACGACTCAACGTTGGGGCTCGAATGTTTTTTTTTTACTCTGGCGAGGCTTTTACCGGAGTTACACGACAATATATATATATATATATATATATATATATATATATATATATCACCGGACATGAGGGGGACTGCTAAAACAAACACGGAACGAGTGGAAACGCCTAGGACATACGCTGAGGTGACGGCTAGACCAGGACCGAGTAGGGAAAACAGACCTGGACAGGATTTTTAAAGACGGACAAATCACTAGACATCACTGTGTATAAGTATGAACATCCGAAAGAATTTTTAAAAATTGAAGAAGAAATTGAGCTAGAAATAGTAGAAAAATTTTGTTTGCCCATAATTGAAATTAAAATTTTTGAGAAAAATTTAGGAGCTTTATTAGATTCAGCAACTGAGGCGAGTTTGTTATCGGAAGAATTCGTCAATGAAATTAAAAACAAAGTGTGTGATAGGATAATGCCAATAAAAAAAAGTCACCTGGTGGCGACGAATAAAAAACGATTTGCTGTTGTAAATAGCGTAGTTATTTTGAAAGTAGAGTTAGGTTCAGTAAGCTGTGAACAAGAATTTATCATTGTACCTGGGTTAAAGTTTAAAGGAATATTAGGGGTCGATTGCATGATGAAGTTCGGTGTTATAATAGATATGGAGAGGAAAATAGTTAGGATTGGGGATAGGATATTGCCCTGGAAGGCAAGTTATAATGTCACAGAAGATGACATGGAGTTATGTATTAATAATATAGAGGAAGATGATAAAGAAGTGAGAGAGATCGACTCAGGGGAATATAGTGAGCAAAAGATAGATGAGGTACAAGTAATAGTGAAAGAAGAGGCTGAACAAGTAGAGGTAGAGTCAGGCGCAGAATTAATATTGGATAACGAGTCAGAATTAAAAGGATTAAAAGTAAAGACAGCATTATGTGACACACAAGTAGTAAAAAAAGGCATATGTGAGTTAAGGGGCAAAGATAATTTTGGTAATATGGATTTGAATTTAAAAGATTTTTGTGGATTGAATATTGTACATGAAGGGTCTAGAAGAGATGAAAATTTTTGTATAGTGGGGAAAGATAAAGATGTTGAAGTAGTATCGTTTGGTTTGTCCGCAGAAAAAGAAAGTATAATAAATGAAAAACAGACAAGTATAGGGAATGAAGAAGAAATATTTAAGAGTCAGGATAATAGGGATAAGTTTATTTTATGTGAAGTAACAGGGATGATAAGTATAGAAATAGAAAGAGGAGAAATGGAGATGAAGAGTATTAGGATAGTTAGAAGAAAGACTTGGAGAGTCAAGAAGAGAGTTATATTTAAATAAGTAGAAAAGTAGATGTATAAATAGGATAAATATGGATAGGTGTATATAGAAAAGTAGAGATAGGTGTATAATAGAGTAAAATTTAAATAGATAGGAATAGAAATAGGTGTAAATAGAAAAGAATATTAGATATAGGATAAATATAGGAGATAGTTAGATATAAGTATAGAATTAGGTAGGTTGAGTTAGGATAAGAATAGATAGGGATAATAGGTGAAGTAAACAGATATAAAGATTAAAGATAAAGGGAAAGTACAAAAAGATGTACGTAAAGAGTCAATAAAGGACTAACGGGAGAAATAAAAGAAGAAAAGACAATGAAATAAAAGGGTGAAGAGTTAATAATAGATAGAAATAGTTAGGTAAAAGATAGTGATAGGTGTGAATAGGTAATTAGAAATAAAGATACGTGTAGATAGATAAAAATAAGTAGAGATTGGGATAGTAATAGATAGAAATAGCTAGATAAGTAGTGAGAGGTTGGATAAATAGGTATAGGAAGTGTTAGGTGAGTAGATAGGTGTATAGAAATAGCAGATAAGATTAAATTAGAATGTAGGTATTTAAATTTCAGAAAAACCGGGGATAGTTTTTCTTAAAATTGAAACAGGGGGATTATATAGTGGTTTTAAAAGATCAAAAATAAATATAAACGAAGCAATTTCAAAACACCCTGTATAAAAGAAATTACGTGCGAAAGTTATATTAGTTAATTCATTTTTAAGTATTAGGTATTAACGAAATTTTACAAATAATGATAAATATTTAGTAGGTTTGCAAAGAAATTAAATGGTAGAAGCCAATGCCATTAATTTATTAATTAGAGTGAATTTAATTGAACGATTATTGATGTATAATACGCATAAAAGCGTTTAAAAACCCAATAATACCAAGATGAGACGCGAGTTATGTATCCCCCAATTACATATATATATTGATGTATTGAATCTAATATGAATTATTAGAAATTATTAAGTAAAAGTATAAGTTCAATGCAACATTGTAACACAAGGATATCCCAGAGAGGTTATCGACAGTTCATGAGAACGGAATGCAGCTTTGCATCCGTGAGGGCAGTGATACTGCAGGTGGCAGGTCACAGGCGGTCAACATACCGCAATTACTTAGAATTAAGTTGTTACATTGTAATAAACTGTACAATTAAGAGAAACGCAGACATGAGATCTGCAAGTTCCCACAGCCGTGTGGAGGGCAGGTTATTATAAAAGGCCCGGGAGCTCAATGCCCGGCAGTCAGTCTTCGAACTCCATACTTCGTTGTTCAAGCTACTCACTAGTACAATAATTATTTTAGTATTATGTACAAGTTATCTAAATTTTAACTTAATAAAAATTTGTTAAAGTCAAAGTGTTTTTAAAAAACCAGCTCCAAAGGCCCGAACTTTAACTGGCGCAGTCGTAACGGATGTCAAAAGGGCACTGAAAATCCAAAATCGGAAGATTGGTGACCAAGAATTTTTATTCGAAATTTTGGCAGAACCCAAACCAAGTTGGAGGAAGAACAAGCATAGTCTGAATCCAGCAACAAACCAAGTTGGACAAGGAACAAAAATCGTCTAAGGCCAACAAACAAACCAAGGTGGACAAGATACAGAATCGATCGAACCCACCAAAGAAACAGATGAAATTAATGTAAGTTCATTTCCATAATTTTATTTCAAACCAAAAACTATAATTGATATATGCTAGTATTATAACTATTGAGTACCATTTATTATTACTGTTTATGAATTGTATTTTTATGAATATTTTCTTGAAAATAATTTCAAAGTGAATTATTTTCAAAACGAGACTGTATAACATTTTATGAGACGAATGTTAAAGAAAAATTTTTTTTTCTTTAAAAAGCAAATGAAACTTGAATTTTAAAAAAAAGAGACTTGATTATTTACAAAGAGATTTTCTTAAAACAAATAAGAATTGAATTTAAAAAGAAATCCTTACCATAATTAATAGAACAAACTCAAAATAATCCAAAAATAACGGGCGCACATTCACTAACACCAAAATAAGAAGCGCGATTCAAACCCACGTTTATAAACCGGTAAACTAACGCGAAATTAATTTCAAAGCTAAAGCTAATTCGAACAAACTGTACAGAACGATTAACTAAACCATTGACCTCTATAATACTGAATAAATCACAAGAACATTCTGCATTAACTAAAAATACGGTAACTTAAAACCACCTAAGATAAATACGCGAAGAAAGCATTCCTTATTATACAATTAAAACTCAGAGAAAATCCCTTTCAGAATCCTTGCACAGTACTAAAGAAATAGCTTTCAGGAACTTTTAGTACTAAAGCAATTTGCATCATACACGGGATAATAAAAGCAACGCAGTTTCTACATTAATACCCACAAGTAAACAATCCATAAAAGCAGCATTATAAGTAATTAAATACATCACGGAATTATAGAAGCGCATGAAAATTACACCACAACACTCTATAAATAATTTGCAGTACAAAATCAGCATTATAAAGTGCAGTAAAACGGTCATCATAAGAATCTTTAATTAAAACGCTAAGACGTTATCATACGCTCATAATTGTAAACCTGAAAACGCACATAACGAAGAGTTCAATTACAAGTCAAGCAGTACCGAGAGATCTAAAAATAAATAGACGTAACACTTCATACAAAGTACGGAAAGTAATTCCTATAATTTCTATTAACACCTGTAAGAGCAATTACCTAAACGTACGTGACAAAGATTACATCCTTAGTATTCAATTTCAACAGTAAAGTACAAAAGTAAGTAACCTCAGGTCATAACTACGCAACTCAGTAAAACCCACGGAAGAGTATTAATTACGAGTGAACTAAAACAACGCTAAACGATAATAAACCCATCCATTTCAGATTCCTTAAGAAAGATAAATTAATAGCTGCATAAAAACAAGCAAATCCAAGACTACGGTAATAAATTCAACGTTATTGAAGATAAATCTCACAATTACATCACCACACTGTGTAATTAAAAATAAATAACAGCAACTACGATTAAAAAAATAACCAGACCAGTCTGAACTTAAAATTAATAAATCAAAACCGAAAATTAACAAATCCTAACTAAAAAATAACGCCGAAAAATAACGAAATAAACCTCAACCTTTACCAAATTTTATCCACCCAATCCAAACTGAAAATTAACAAACCAAAACCAAAGTTAACGTCACAAAAAGCAAAACCAACCCCAATTTTTACAAAATTCGAAATTATTTCATCCAAAAGAAAAACTAATACATCCAAAGCATAATTAACGTTACAAATAGATAATTAACCCCAATTTTTACAAAATTTGAAATTTCACAACCCAAACGGAAAATTAATAAATCCGAAGCAAAAGTAACAATACAAATAGCGAAATAAAGCTTAATTCAAAAAAAAAAAAAATTTTTTTTTTAAATTTTCCAAAAATCGAAAACAACCCTTAACCAACATGAGTAACACAGACTTACGTCTCTATTTAGAGACAATACAGACGTTTGATGGCACGCAGGCCCATCTCTCGAATTTCATTGGAGCATGTGAAATGTTCCTAAAAACCTTTTACAAACCCGGAGATGACGCAAGAAATTCATTGCTTATACGCTTAGTAATAAGTAAACTAGCCGGAAGGGCACTAACCTTAATCGCCAGTAGGGACGATTTACAGGAATGGGAACAGTTTAAACAACTACTAATTGCATATTTTGGGGACCAACGTAATATAAAATGCCTTGGTCCGAGACCTAATAAACCTTAGAATGGAACACAATCAATCCCCCTACCAATTCGGAATGAAATGCCAAGACGTGAGAAGTTTAATTTTAACAAAATTAAAAATCGAAGAACCCGATCAAAACGTTAGACATTTAAAACAAAATGTATGACGAAATGGCACTAGACACATACATAAACGCTTTACCAGAACGACTATCGGATAAAATCAGATTCCAACGACCCCAAAATCTAGAAGAAGTGATGAGCCTAGTAATAGAAGAAGAAAATGTAATGTATTACCGCAACAGACTATACAACCCCAACGCGAATAAAAGTTATTCACCAACAAAAACTATACAAGCTACAAGACAAACAATCCTCAACAAAAATTCACACCCTTTAACCCACAAACAAATCAACCGCGAAGTAACAACCCAAGTTTTAACAATACCAATTTTAATAATCAATATAAACAGTTTTCAAGACCAACATTCAACCCAACTTTTACGAAACCCGCATTCCAACCGAGATTCAATCAAAACCTAAACCAACAAAGACCAGCATTCAATGCAAACCCTAATAGAAATACACCAATGACTAATACTCATAACAACCCTAACAATTACTACAAACCAACACCAATGGACACCTCATCTGGTAACACCAGACAAAACACAAAATAACACATATCCGACCAAACCCACATCAGAAACGTAATTTTACATCGGAAGAATTATTTCATCAAGAAATAGAAAATTTGACACTGACCAGAATAATGACATTGAGACACCTACGAACAATGAAACAAACCATGCAGAAACTTACGAACGTGACGAACAATACGAAACTTACGAGGAGTATGATGAAGAAAACTCGAACTCAAATTTTCAAATGGACCCGTTCATAGACAACCAAACTTAATAAACTTAAATAATATAAATCATTTAGTATTACCATACATAGAAATACCCCACGCCAAATTCAAACTATTAATCGACACCGGATCATCTAAAACATTAATTAGCCCCAGAACCGTACAAAATCATTATTTAGATTATGTAGAAAGAGAACCATTCAAAATCAAAACAGCTCATCAAACGACACTACACCAATTCGTAGCAAATATACCCTTACCGAGAACATTTAATGTTAAAATGAAACATAAATTTTGTGTATTCGAATTTAACGACAAATATGACGGATTAATCGGAATGGACCTTCTAAGAAAATTAGGAGCCAACATTGACATTAAAAATCGCTTATTAAGGACAAAATACGGAAAAATCCCAATTAAATTTCAAAACACACAAGTTGAACAAAAATACACTATAGAACCCCGAACGGAAAGAAAATAAAATCCCAGTAAAATCTAACAAAATTTAGGAATAATAAATCATATGACATTTCAGCAAGGAGTAGAAACCCCAACCGCCTTAGTGCAAATAAAAGATAACTTTGCAACCACAACAATATTAAATTCAAACGACTATCCCGTAGAATTATCATTGACAGACCCAATTAACATAGAAGAACTAAATTTTAACGAAATGGAAATAGACGAGAATTTAGAAAATAACTACAACCCAATAGAACATGACGAAATGTTAAGAGAAAATTTAACTAACATCCGCTTCAATACCGACATCAATCAAGAAGAAGAAAGAGCAATTAAGAACTTATGTTTTGAATACCGAGACATATTCCATTGCGAAGGAATACCATTAACATTCACCAACACAGTAAAACATAATATCGAGTTAACAGACAATAAACCAATTTTTACAAAAGCATACAGACTACCTCATGCAAGCCAAGAAGAAGCTGACAGACAAGTAGCAGACTTATTAGACCAATACATAATCCAGCACTCCAATTCACCATGGAGCAGCCCCGTGTTAATAGTACCTAAGAAATTAGACGCAACCGGAAAGAGAAAGTACAGAATGGTAATAGACTATAGAAAGTTAAATGAAAAACGGTAGATGACAAATATCCACTACCAAATATAACCGAAATTTTAGACAAATTAGGCAAATGCCAATATTTTACAACATTAGACCTAGCATCAGGATACCATCAGGTAGAGATGGAAGAAAAGACATATCAAAACAGCCTTCAGCACACCTAGAGGACATTACGAATACAAACGAATGCCATTTGGACTAAAGAACGCACCGCTACTTTCCAGAGAGTCATGGACAATATATTACGAGGAATACACAATGAGAAATGCCTTGTATACCTTGACGACATCATAGTTTATTCCACATCATTAGTAGAACACATAGAAAGATTGAAAGAAGTATTCGAAAGACTTAGACAAGCACATTTTAAAGTACAATTAGACAAAAGTGAATTTTTACAAAAAGAAGTATCATTTTTAGGACATGTGATAACACCCCAAGGAGTAATGCCAAATCCAGACAAAACAAATGCAGTTCTAAATTACCCATTACCAAAAACAAACAAAGAAATTAAAGGATTTCTAGGACTTAGTGGTTACTACCGCAAATTCATTAAAGGTTACGCTCAGATAACCAAACCCCTGACAAACTGTTTAAAAAAAGGAAACAAAATTGAACACACCCCAGAATTTATTAAAGCTGTAGACAAAATTAAAAACATATTAACGAATCACCCTGTATTAGAATACCCAGACTTTACAAAACCATTTATACTGACGACAGACGCATCAAATGTAGCATTAGGCGCAGTATTGAGCCAAGGAAAAGTAGGTAGCGATAAACCCATCAGCTACGCATCCAGAACCCTAAATGAAACCGAACAAAAATATAGCACTATAGAAAAAGAATTATTAGCCATAATTTGGGCAACAAAATATTTTAGACCTTACCTATACGGAAGAAAATTTTACATATATACTGACCATAGACCACTAGTATGGTTATGCAAACTGAAAGAACCAAATTCAAAATTACAAAGATGGAGAATCAGACTCGAAGAGTATGATTACGAAATTATATATAAAAAAGGTATTTATAACAACAACGTAGACGAAGCAGAAATAAGGGAAGATCCAGACGAGATCGACACAATACATTCGACACAAAACGAAGAACCAAAAAACGCGATTAAAATTTTAAACGAGGCAATCGATATGAAACCCAACCAATTTATAATAACCGAAGTTTTAAATAACCCCAATCCAGTAAAATATACAAAAGTAGATAATAAAAAGATATATCAAATTCAAATACCTAAAGATGATAACGAAGAACAAATAATTAAAATTTTAAAAGAATACACCCCCGAGAAAAAACGATTTTATTTTTATTTCAACACCGAACATTTATACCAAAGATTTTCAGAATTATACATTAAACTATTCAATAACTCTGGACCTGAACTCATCAGATGTACTAGAAAACTAATAACACTAGACGACCCTGACGAAATAAACGATGTAATTAGAAATCAACACGAAGGAAAAACCAACCATCGTGGAATTAACGAAACTATAAAGCAACTTGTAAGACGTTATTATTTTAAAGACATGAAGGACTTGACCACAGATTTCATTAACCAATGCGAATTATGTGACAAAGCGAAATACGATAGGAAACCCCCAAAGATACCCTTAATGTTAACCAAAACACCCGACAAACCATTTCAAAACTACATGCCGATACTCTAGTAGTAGAAGCGCAAAACTATCTAACAATTATAGACGCATTCACAAAAATAGGACAAGCAATACCAATCACATCCAAAATAGCATTGACGTGACCCAAGGATTTTACAATATTTCACATTTTACGGAACACCCGAATCAATAACTTTAGACAATGGTACCGAATTTAAAATGAGACAATACAAAATACTTTAGAACTCCACAAAATAAAATTCATTTCATAACGGAAAACCACCCCGAATCAAACGGACTATTTGAACGATTACATTTAACCCTGTTAGAACAAATTCGATTATTAAGAATAAATTATAAAAAGGAACATATAACCAATTTAATGTCATACGCACTAATCGCCTATAATAACACTATTCACTCATCAACAAATTTTACACCCTTAGAATTAACCTTAGGACATTCAGATTCACGAAATCCCTATGACATACACTACAATAAAGAAGTATATCAACAATATGCAAAAGACCACAAAGAAAAATTAAAAATAACTTATGACAAAGTAAAAGATAAATTAGAAAACGATAAGGAACGTATCACCACAACCCGAAACAAAAATACCGACTCAAATAAATTTTCAATAGGACAAACCGTATATGAGAAAAACTTTCAAAGCAAGCGACATAAAACAGCACCCAGAAATTTAGGACCATTTAAAATTAAGAAAATATCAGATAAAAATATAGCAGTAGTAGACAACGGTAAAATAACTAAATACATTCATTTGAAAAACCTAAGACACCCTGTAATTTCAGATGGACAATCATCACCCTTACCGTCAACCTCCGCCCAGGTAGAACGGACAACCCAATAACAATAAATAAAGAACAACCCCGGTATACTACCAATAAACTAGGCAGTGTACAAAATACAACATTTACTCAAATAATATCCACCCTTACTTTAATGTAACAAATTTTAGCAACATTAAGAAAAACGAAATAATATTTTTAATAGTAGAAAGTAACAATTATCATTATTATCATTTATTTACTTTTCCAACGAAGGTTACTAGCACATACCAAGTAATCATACCCAAAACCAAATTCCTATCCCTAAATGAACTGAGATATGGTTATACAAACGAAAATGTACTGAAGTAACACCAAACCAATATTTATGTCAATCGATGACGACAACAACCATTCAAGAAGACAGCCCTTGTGAAGTACAACTATTAAAATTCTCAAATCATTACGAAAACTGTGAAACCAAACAAGTGCAAATAACTAATATGAAAATTCAAAAAGTTACAGATAACAAATGGATAGCCATTTTCCCAACAGAAGTAATAGCAACCATCCACTGCAACCAAGATGAAAATAACCAAGCATTAATCGGAAGCAAACTAATTACCCTCAAAGAAGATTGTTATGTGAAATTGAAAGATGAAGTAATCAGAGTTTATCAAGATCCCATAACAACAAAGAAACTTGCAAACCTACCGGAACTACAATTCAGGATACACCAAGAAAACGAAGAAATAAACAAGAAACCTATGAAGCTAGAGCATCTAGACTTAGACGATCTCAACCACGCCGTGAAATTAGTGGAAAGTTATAAAGAACAACTAAGTGAACTCAAAACGCCAAAGTTACATTATAACAATATAAGTGTTTGGACAATTGTATTAATCATTTTAGTAATTTTTGTAATCATGTATGTATTATACAAAATGTACCTTAGATATAAGAATAAAGGAAACAGTTCTAGATTTAAGGAAACAAAGAGAAAAAAAGAAACGACAAGTATACCTTTAGAAATAATGAATTTTAAATGAATTTAAATAATGTATTTTATGTATTTAAAAATTAAGAAAAACCTTAATTTTTCATTTACGGTGGGAGGAGTTATGTATCCCCCAATTACATATATATATTGATGTATTGAATCTAATATGAATTATTAGAAATTATTAAGTAAAAGTATAAGTTCAATGCAACATTGTAACACAAGGATAACCCAGAGAGGTTATCGACAGTTCATGAGAACGGAATGCAGCTTTGCATCCGTGAGGGCAGTGATACTGCAGGTGGCAGGTCACAGGCGGTCAACATACCGCAATTACTTAGAATTAAGTTGTTACATTGTAATAAAGTGTACAATTAAGAGAAACGCAGACATGAGATCTGCAAGTTCCCACAGCCGTGTGGAGGGCAGGTTATTATAAAAGGCCCGGGAGCTCAATGCCCGGCAGTCAGTCTTCGAACTCCATACTTCGTTGTTCAAGCTACTCACTAGTACAATAATTATGTTAGTATTATGTACAAGTTATCTAAATTTTAACTTAATAAAAATTTGTTAAAGTCAAAGTGTTTTTAAAAAACCAGCTCCAAAGGCCCGAACTTTAACTCGCGTTGCTAACAAACAAATATATCAGTAGGGTTGAAATACGTGGAAAATCCAACTTATAGAAGTGTTATTTAAAACGTTACGATTGAACACTTGCGTATTTTCTAAATGTCAAGTTTTATTTAATTTGTAGATAACAAACAAATTATTTTAAGGATTGTCCAAACGGTCGGATGTTTTAGCATGAAATGCTAATGAGGGAGTCCACGTGTGGTAGACAGCGCACAAACAAGAATATTGATTATCTACCACTCAAACCAGGTTAGAAAGAGACGTAGAAAACGCATAAGCATGAGACAACGGTAGGATAGGAGGGATTTGAGAAACGTCAAGGAATCTACGATTGGACGATATGTTAGTTTGACTTGATATAAACACGAGGATAGAGTAGCGTAATTTTCTTAAAATATTATAACGACGTACTGAAATTCGCGGACTTGAAAATCGGGGTGAGTGCAAAATTGTAAGAATGTGTTGTTGTGAGCAGGGAATTTCGGATAAATGTGGTCAGGAAAGGTTACATTGGAAAAATATAAATACTCTAGAGAGCTAGCACTCGCGCTCTTCTCTTTTAACTTCGTGCCCTTATTATTTCGATCGTACCAAAACAACGTATGAAAGTTAACACGAGTTGTAAGTATTATAAAATTATTTAAATTATATTTCATGGTGGTAGCCTCTTGATTAATACGCGGTTAGTGTGCCGAGATTATTATTTTAATTGAGGTATCACCTATAATTTTAACCAACTCGTGTCGGGACGTTTAAGTAACGTAGATTACTGTAAATATTTGTGAAAGACGTATAATTGAAATGGAATTTGGTTGCACTGTGGAGGCGGCGTTTGCAGTTCAACTTAGTTGTAGTTCGTGTAGTAACAGCTAAAAACGGCCTGCAGACCAGATAGCAGAAATAACTACCATCATCTACAGAGCGGAGATCGTCTAGAAATTTCCAGGTAACGATTTGAAATTGTAATTCCTATAAACTGTAAATATTGGGTGACGTATGAGAGTGTTTTTCAAGGTAGTGTGGATTATTTATGTATTGAACATAATACGTGTAAATAACTTTATTATGGTATTCAACTAGAAATTTGAAGGTGTCTATAAAGCTTTTAACGTTCCATCAGAACGTCAAATTTTGTGAAGAGTACATGGCTTTGTTTTTTTTATGTTTTAGAATATGCAAAGTAGTTAGGCATACATTATGCATAATTAGCTGGGTATCATGAGCTCACCCTACCCCAGAGTTTACTTAGATTAAAAAAATTAATAAATAAATTATAAAGAAGGAATTTTAGAGAAGGTATTATTCAAGGCCCATTTACTCCAGGCACATTTTATATGTTTGATGATTTTAAAATAAAATACAGGACATTACAAAATAAAATTTACTGAAGTGTAACGTGAACGATGAAATATGGACAATATTGAATTTGTTTTGTAAATAGTAATAAATAAAAGATTGTATGTTTGTTGTATTTTGTGGTGAGGCAGTTGAAGAAGGCCATTCAACCGAGGAAGAAAGGAAAACGGGTAAGAAATATTTTTTTTGTGTATTATTTAATTTTGAATTTTCGAGTTTTGAAAATTTTTTAAAATTTTCGAAAATATTTTTGTTGGTGAAGATGCTACCCGAGTTCCACGGCAATCTTATGACGGCCCAACGTTGGGACTCGAATGTTTTTGAGAGAGTACTAAATTAGAGCGGAGTTCCACGGCATATATATATATATATATATATATATATATATATATATAGCTGTGGATCTCGGGAGCACTCGAGCTCTCCCTAAAAACCCATCAAGCCCCACGCTTGGGTCAACATAAAATTGCTGTGGATCTCAAAAAAATTGTTTCTCGCCCCACGAATTGGGTGCCATAAAATTGCTGTGGAACTCTGTAACAATCGAGATCTCCCTAAAAACCAATCAAGCCCCACGCTTGAGCCAACATAAAATTGCTGTGGAGCTCTAGAACAATCGGGATCGCCTTCGTTGGGCCGTCATAAAATTTTCTGAAATGAAATTAATAAAAAAATTCTTACAATACCTTTGAAACGTCTCCTTATTTCTGCACACTCTGGTTAGCTCAGAAATCTGCTTCTTCTTGAATACCTACCATCCTAAGTACATTCCTTTCTCACAAACACAGTCAAATGAAATTACCACTCAAATAATGCAACTAGACATACAGCTTTTTTATTTACACATATTAACAAGTTTTTATAAGCACGAAAATATTTACACATTTGTATATACAGTTTGATAAAAAAATGTTACCGTCTCAATCTTTAAATCTTTTAAAAGTTCCTGATTTTAATATATTTCAACAATTTTATTTTAGACGAGTAGATGGGCCCGTCGTGCAACCCTAAATTGATTTTTATTCTGGTCTATTTTGAGATCAGTATAACCCAGTTACTTTAAATGCTTTTACACATCGCATTTTTGTTTAAAATAAAGCTAAAGACCCGTTTACTCCTTACAACAGCATTTTTCTGTCATTAATAAACATTTTAAATAATCAATATCGATTGTCCTTTACATATACCCCTTTAAAATTAGTTTTTATGGTAATCAAATACACCCCCAATAAATCAAAACACTCAAGCACAAAATACCAGCACAAATGTTCAAGCAAAAGCAAGAAATTGATTTTCTTTACCTGGAAAAACTTCGTCCATCGTTTCCTCTAAAGATGTGTACCAAAACCCTCGTACTTGTGTCCATACACTTCGTGATTATGCCTGGATTTAACTTATGTTCACTAGCTATCCAAATCTCTGCAACCCCCTTTAGTATTTCTACCCGGATAATGGTCTCGACCAAGCTTAACCTTCCATAACTACTACACTTCACGCATAGTAGTTTAAACCAAGTACCATCCTATCATTAGATTGTATCGTGTAGTAACAGCACCTTTGATAAGCTAGCATCCACTTGTGCAAATCACACTTTTAATACATTTCCGGTATGTTACTAACAGCTTTTTCACACTTTTCAATCAGATGTTGAATAATAATTTAACTAATAAGCGACAATCAGCACGTAATAGCAAGCAAGTAAGAGATCCCAGGGATATAAGACTTATGAGATGTAAGAGAGCTTTAATAATTCTCCCAGTGTATTTATACGCTTTTCAATACCCTTCAGGAAACTAATTTTTATCGAAAAGCTTATTTTCAAAAACCGATTCTCAAAATTTAGTTCGTAACGAACTTCAACGTCTGAAAAATTCCAAGTTTACCGTGCTGTTACATAGAAATTCGCTCAACCAATTGTATTGCTTTTCCCCGTTTTAACGTTCAACTCCCTAGCTACCTTTCTTCATTTTACCCTTATTTATTGTCTCTTTTAGAACCTCTCTCAAGCTACAAAAAATCGATATTGTTGTTAGCCTTCAAATCTCCCGTGTATTTTAGACGTGTGTTGTAACCAACGTTTTAT
Source organism: Platerodrilus igneus (assembly GCA_036346225.1). Taxonomy (NCBI): domain Eukaryota; kingdom Metazoa; phylum Arthropoda; class Insecta; order Coleoptera; family Lycidae; genus Platerodrilus; species Platerodrilus igneus. Next base: position 74,032 of record JARFIW010001400.1, read on the forward strand.
TATACGTGTTCTCTGTCTGTTTTACATTATAGATATTTCATTTCATTTAGTCTTCAAAACATTTGTTATTTTAACAGCTTGTCGCACCTACCGTTGCAAACGATTCTCTAGAATTTTGTCCCAATGCATATTTCAGTTCTTTGAAGTTGACATTTAACTAACAGGTGTTTCTTCGAAGCAAATTGTCCGTTTAAAATAATAATTCCGAGTTTTAGAGTTTCTTAGGATTGGTATAACGAACGTTTCGTTTATTTAAATGCAAATATGCGTTTAAATTATTGATTTTCTATACTTGAAAGCTCCACCTCTTATCCGATGCGCTTGATTTAAAATATTACAACTAGTTATGCGTATCCTTGAGTTTTTATGTACTCTAAAGCTTTCCCCCTTTATGCAATTTTAACCTCCTGATTTAGAAATACAAAATATCTTAATAACCGTCCGTTTTCACTATCTAAACTGATTAATTTGGTGCGTAAATAAATTGTTCCTATTTCCTATATACACAGTTGTTAAAAATTTATTTTCTAGACCTATTTACCCTTCTTAACTTATAATTTCCACGACAATATATATATATATATATATATATATATATATATATATATTACTCAAATGTAGACCAAGGTAGAAAATTAATTAACGACATCAAATAATTTTAATCACCGTGTATAAGGAAGCTTTGGGAAAAAGTACGCGTAATTAAAGGCCTACTGTGAAGATTTAAATCATTCAATTAGAATGTAGGGTTTGTATAGAATTTTATTAGATAATACGCGTTATTAAAACCGTGGAGCATAAAAATTTATTCGTTTCATTAAAAATAAGGGATTTAAATTATTCACTAGACGCTTTCTATAAAAAGAAGCAGAAATAAAATGCTCAACTTGTATGTAATTTAATTGTTCCAAGTACTAAAACTAGCGAGAAATTACGTGCGAAATTATTTTAATTAACTCAATTTTTAAGTAACGGGTTTTAAACAAAGTGTACAGATAATAATTAATATTTAATTAGTATTCGCTAAAAATTAAAGGGTAGAAGTCAATTCCATTCATTATTATTTTAATTGGAGTTAATTGAACCATTAGTAATATATAATAAGCATAAAAGCAGGTGAAAATCCAACGTTAAAATACCATGAAAACAAAGCTCGGAGAATTATATTTAAAACATTCATTAGGAGCGCACACCTGCAAACTAAATGTCAAATTCTAATAAATTTGAATAGATAAACATGCAGATTCTACGTATATTGGAAACGGTCGGATGTTTTAGCAGGAAATGCTAGATGAGAAGTTATTTTACACAAATAGAAATCCACGTGGATTTAAATAGCAGATAGTAAAGAATATCGATTTGTACCACTCAGACCAAGGTAGAAAGGGATGGATAAAAGCGTAAAGCAGAGACACTGATAATAAAGGCGTGATTTGTGAAGCTTTACTAAAGCTACGATTGGTTGAAATAAGATGCAAACATGAGAGGGGAAAGCATAGCAGTTGGTGTGTAAAATTAGTTAGTTGTTCGCGGACGCGTTGCGAGCCGTGTGGAAAATTCTTAGATTTTCAACTTAAACGTGTGCAAATTTTAGTAGAATCGCTGTGCCGGACCGTCGAAAGGGAAAAGAGAATGCGAAATTCTAAAAATTGTCCGTTGCGGGACAAATTCGACGTTCAAGCGGGCCATTATATAAACCCGTGTTTATAGGAATTTCTCTCTCTTATATTTTTGATTTTATTCGATACTTTAAACAGTTTTGCTCTTTATTTTTTGATTATTTAATACTTTAAGTAGAATACGTGGTGATTACGTGCTACAATAAAAGTTATTAGTACACTTAGAGAAGACAGATAAGGTAATAAAGTCTAGTAATATTTGCGGGTATTACTGTACTAATTATCCAAATTAGTAGCGATAAATAAATACATTGAAGTATGCAGTTTTTAGTATAGAGTGAACGAATTATAAATTTCTTTGCTATTTTTCGGGAGTGAGTAATCAAGTGGTATTCGTAAACGTGATTGGATCCACAAAACAAGATTTAGATATACATAGATGAGTTCCTGAGAAGCCCTGAAACAATTTAGACGAATGGCGGTGTAGAAAAATTTTAAAAGGCGACCAGGAATCCCAGGACGTAAACATAACCCAGCTGGAATAAATGAATTTCAGTGCTATTTTTTGAGGGTGTTAATAATCAAATGTTATTCGTAAACGTGATTGGATCCACAAAATAAGATTTAGATATACATAGATGAATTCCTGAGAAGCCCTGAAACCTTGTTAGACGAATGGTGGTGTACAAAAATTTTAAAAGCGGTCAGAATCTGAAGCCGTAAACATAAACCTGCTGGAATGGTAGGATGAGCAAGTCCGATGTACATTTAAGCCACGAGTGCAGTAACCTTCAGGTAAATTTATGCATTTTGTTCGATCTTAGATGTTTTGGTGTGTGTTGAATACCTTTATAATTTGTTTGATAAAAATGGACAGTAGTAAATTTGTATAAACAACAAATTTTAATTTTAAGGTAAAATTTTTTTGTATAAGTAGAAAGGAGTATTTATCAGGTTTATGTTTTTGATTATGATGAGAATTTGGGTCTGTCTTTGAGCTCAATTAGACTAACCTGTTAAATTAACGTAAAGGGGTGGGAGATGCTCCCTTTTATTCAGACTCAGGTCTGCACACATTGTTAACTTAATTAGTATGCATCCTACAAGGACTTTAATTCTGGATGCAAATTAAAATGATGACAAATTTTAACTTGAAATTGTATGATGCTGAAATTTATGCTACAATTTAATTTTGAAATTTTAATGTATTATGAATATTGATGTAAATAGAGTTAACGTTGATGTTTGTGGTAGAAATGTGTTTGTTTTTTTTTTATGAATGAGGATGAAAGTATTAACTAGGTGAGCAGCCGAGGCGGAAAGAGTAAAGAGGCGATTATCAGAAGAGATTCACCAGGGCGAGAATCACAGCAAATCTTGGTGCCCAATTCGAGAGGCTCGAATATTTTTTTTTACTCTGGTGAGGCTTTTTGTAGGTTTCACAGCATCTCTTGACGCCCAATCTGTGGGGCTCGAATGATCAGTAGAAAGTACCAGTTCCCGTGACCAAAGGCCCATTTCACAACATCTCTTGACGCCCAATTTGTGGGGCTCGAATGTTTTTTAGAAAGAACCCAGTTCCTGTGGACGAGGATCACAACATCTCTGGGCGGCCCAACGCTGGGACTCGATTCGAAAACCTTAGTTCCCGAATAATGGTGAGGTTTCACAGCATCTCTTGGCGACCCGAACGTGAGGGCTCGAATCTCAGATAGTGTGTAACTGTTTCAGGAAACTGACGACCCTGAAATTAGGTGCTGAGTGTGAATATTTTTGTAGGCGTGTGAAAGAAGTGTGTAGGCGTGTGTGGGGGTGAAAAGTGTCACGTATGCAGAGAAAAGAGTGGCTTCGAAGTCAAGGGGTGGAAATCGGTAGTGACGATAGTGCATTGTGTGAGAAAAATTCAAAAATGGAGGAAGCTGGAGGTAGTAGGGATCAGTCGAGGACGGAATCAGGAGAAGCCGGAAATGAAGTAATTTTGAGAATGCTAGAAAGGATGAGCGAAGAATCGAATAAGAAATTGGACCAATTAAGCCAGGAATTAGGGGATAAAATAGAAAAATCGTAGAGAGAATTTACAGAATTTAAAAATAGTCTTACCGTGAAAATGGGGGAAGTAGAAAGTAGGGTTGATAGAAATGAGAAAAACATTACAGGTCTTCGACAGGAAATGGGACATTTAAGGTCCGAAGTACGCATTTTTTGTGAAGAAGGGATAAATACAAAAATGACTGAAGTAACGGACTCATGTAGGGATCAGTTAGGCAGGGTAGAACGCGATGTTAGTAGTATTAAATACAATATGTCAAATTTAACGGGGGATGGTCCCAGATTTTATACAGGTGGCGTATCATTGGACCAACATATGAAATTTTATGGCGATAACAGGGTAAATCCACAAATTTTAATTAATAGTGTAAGAAATCTAGTGGGAAATTTATTTGATGAACAGAGTAAACTCAATACGATAAAGGCTTTATTGAAAGACAATGCGGAAGCATGGTATAATTTAGTAGGACAGGACATAGACACATATCAGGACTTTGAAAACAAATTTTTACAACATTACTGGAGTGATCACAAACAGGATCAGATTAGGGACGACTTGATTACAGGAAAATTTAAGGGAGAGTTTGCAGGTTCTAAGGAACAATATGTCATCCGCAAATACAGTGTGGCCAAACAACTTAATCCACCATTGACGGACAGACAAATAGTCAAATACTTATCACGACATTTTGAACTGGAAATCAGACAACCCGTGGCCTTACAAAACATCACTGAACGGGAGACATTTTTAGAATACTTACAGAGATATGACGATGTATGTGTTGGACGGACAAGAGAGATACGGGAACGAAACATTAACACGGTTAGGTTTGACAACAGGACACGGAATTTTCTGAGACGGCCTGACTATAACAGAAATTTTCGACCGAATTGGGAACGACGAGGACAGGAATACAGAAGCAATAGTGCGACTAGGGGACCGACGCCAAGACCTAGTTACACGAGACAGAATAGTTTACCGGAAGTAAACAGGACAGTGACGAGCACGCCGAATAGAGACAGGGACACGGATAGTAATACGAGGAGGACGTCGCACAGGTTGTAGAAGGACAACCAGGACCAAGCACGGAAAACAGGACAAGACAGGATTTTTAGAACGCGACAGACCACTAGATTTCTGTGTAATTGTATATGAACATCCACGTGAATTTTTCAAAATTGAGGAGGAAATAGATCCAGAAACTGTAGAAAATTTATGTTTGCCAATTATTAATATAGGAATTTTTGAGAATAATGTAGAAGTATTACTTGATACAGGAGTAGAGGCGAGTTTAATATCGGAGGAATTCGTCAGCAAAATTAGGGATAAGCTTTGTGATAGAATTATGCCTATAAAGCGTAGCCATTTAGTAGCTCCAAATAAAAAGAAGTTTGCTGTAGTGAATAGTGTTGTGGTGCTTAGGATAGATATAGGAGGTTTAAGCTGTGAACAGGAGTTTGTAATTGTGTCTGGACTGAAGTTTCAGAGCATTTTAGGTGTTGACTGTATGATGCAGTTATGAAGTCACAGAGGATGACACGGGGTTGAGTATTAATGTAGTAGAGGTAGAGGATGATGGAGTTAAACATATCAACACAATAAGATGTCCAGAGGATAGGATAGTAGAGGTTCAAGCTTTGTTACGAAAACATGCAGAATTAGTGGGGGTAGAAGCAAGCACAGCGTTAGGCTATGAGCACGTATTGGAAGTGGATAATTCAGAACCGTTCAACGCCAAGGTGTATCTTATTCCAGCAGCATATCGGGAGCAGATGAAGGCAGAATTAAATAAAATGTTGGAAGATGGCATAATAGAGGTTTCAAACACTCATTTCATAAATCCGTTGGTGGTACTTAAGAAAAAGGATGATAGCATTCGTTTATGTTTAGATGCACGAAAAATTAATCAACGGACCAAACCGCAATTTCATTGTCCACCATCCATGGACACACTTTTGACGAGGTTAAGTGGCAAGTTTGTTTTTAGTAAATTAGATTTAAGGAATTCATTCTGGCTGATTCCATTACACAAGGATTCTAGAAGGTATACAGGATTTTCCGTATAGGGAAAAATCTATAATTTTAAGGTAGTACCGTATGGTTTGTCAACGTCAAGTGCAGCATTAATTAAGGCAATGCAAGCAATTTTAGGAGCATATGAGCAGTTCTGCATACACTATGTGGATGATATATTAATTTTTAGTGAAACTGAGAAACAGACAAGTGTAGGGACTGAAGAAGAAGCAATATTTATAAGTCATGATAATAGAGATGAGTTTATTTTATGTGAGATAATAGGGATGATAAGTATAGATATAGAAAGAGGAGAAATAGGGATGAAGAGTATTAGGATGGTGAGAAGAAAGACTTGGAGGATCAAGAAAAGAGTCAGATTTAAATAAGAAATGAAGATTAAATGAACAAAATATAGGGATAAAATAGGTGTATATAGAACAGTAGAAGTAAGTGTTTATAGAAAATAAAGCTAGGTATAGGATAAATATGGGAGATAGTTAGAAATAGGTGTATAGGATGAGAAGGAAAATTAAATGTAGGAAGAAAATAAGATAGTTTAAGTATAGTTATTTCTTATAAGATTAGTGGAGAGTTAGGAATAGAATAAGAATAGGATAGGTATATAGGATTAGGTAGGTGTAAGTGAGCATAGTGAAGATTGGTTAAAAGTTAGGAATAAAATAGGTATATAGGATGTATATAGGATTAGATGGATAAGTAGGATAAGTAGGATAATTTTAGTTTATAAAACTAGGTGAGAGTTAGGAATAGGATAGGGATATAGGATAGGTGTAAATGTTTTTAGGATTGGATATAAGTTAGGTAAGTTAGAAAGATAAGTGTAGAGAGAGATAGGCAATTTTTGTTTGTAAATTTTTTTTTGTAGTCTAGATGTTTCGTATTTAAATTCAAATAAGTGTATTCAAATAGGGGAAAAATACTCAAATGTAGACCAAGGTAGAAAATTAATTAACGACATCAAATAATTTTAATCACCGTTTATAAGGAAGTTTTGGGAAAAAGTACGCGTAATTAAAGGCCTACTGTGAAGATTTAAATCATTCAATTAGAATGTAGGGTTTGTATAGAATTTTATTAGATAATACGCGTTGTTAAAACCGTGGAGCATATGTTCGTTTCATTAAAAATAAGGGATTTAAATTATTCACTAGACGCTTTCTATAAAAAGAAGCAGAATTAAAATGCTCGACTTGTATGTAATTTAATTGTTCCAAGTACTAAAACTAGCGAAAAATTACGTGCGAAATTATATTAATTAATTTAATTTTTAAGTAACGGGTATTAAACAAAGTGTACAGATAATAATTAATATTTAATTAGTATTCGCTAAAAATTAAAGGGTAGAAGTCAATGCCATTCATTATTATTTTAATTGGAGTTAATTGAACCAGTAGTATTATATAATAAGCATAAAAGCCTGTGAAAATCCAACGTTAAAATACCATGAAAACAAAGCTCGGAGAATTATATTTAAAACATTCATTAGGAGCGCACACCTGCAAACTTTTAAATGTCAAATTCTTATAAATTTGAATAGATAAACATGCAGATTCTACGTATATTGGAAACGGTCGCATGTTTTAGCAGGAAATGCTAGATGAAAGGTTATTTTACTCAAATAGGAATCCACGTGGATTTAATTAGCAGATAGTAAAGAATATCAATTTGTACCACTCAGACCAAGGTAGAAAGGGATGGATAAAAGCGTAAAGCAGAGACACTGATAATAAAGGCGTGATTTGTGAAGCTTTACTAAAGCTACGATTGGTTGAAATAAGATGCAAACATGAGAGGGGAAAGCATAGCAGTTGGTGTGTAAAATTATTTAGTTGTTCGCGGACGCGTTGCGAGCCGTGTGGAAAATTCTTAGATTTTCGACTTACACGTGTGCAAATTTTAGTAGAATCGTTGTGCCGGACCGTCGAAAGGGAAAAGAGAATGCGAAATTCTAAAAATTGTCCGTTGCGGGACAAATTCGACGTTCAAGCGGGCCATTATATAAACCCGTGTTTATAGGAGTTTCTCTCTCTTATATTTTTGATTTTATTCGATACTTTAAACAGTTTTGCTCTTTATTTTTTGATTATTTAATACTTTAAGTAGAATACGTGGTGATTACGTGCTACAATAAAAGTTATTAGTACACTTAGAGAAGACAGATAAGGTAATAAAGTCTAGTAATATTTGCGGGTATTACTGTACTAATTATCCAAATTAGTAACGATAAATAAATACATTGAAGTATGCAGTTTTTAGTATAGCGTGAACGAATTATGAATTTCTTTGCTATTTTTCGGGAGTGAGTAATCAAGTGGTATTCGTAAATGTGATTGGATCCACAAAACAAGATTTAGATATACATAGATGAGTTCCTGAGAAGCCCTGAAACAATTTAGACGAATGGCGGTGTAGAAAAATTTTAAAAAGCGACCAGGAATCCCAGGACGTAAACATAACCCAGCTGGAATGGTGGGGTTAGCAAGGACGATGTACAATGAAGCCCCGAGTGCATTAACCTTCAGGTAAATTATGCATTTTGTTCGATCTTAGATGTTTTGGTGTGTGTTGAATATCTTTATAATTTGTTTGATAAAAATGGACCGTAGTAAATTTGTATAAACAAATTTTTAATTTTAAGGTAAAATTTTCTTGTATAAGTAGAAAGCAGTATTTATCAGGTTTAGGTTTTTGATTATGATGAGAATTTGGGTCTGTCTTTGAGCTCAATTAGACTAACCTGTTAAATTAACGTAAAGGGGTGGGAGATGCTCCCTTTTATTCAGACTCAGGTCTGCACACATTGTTAACTTAATTAGTATGCATCCTACAAGGGCTCTAATTCTGGATGCAAATTAAAATGATGACAAATTTTAACTTGAAATTTTATGATGCTGAAATTTATGCTACAATTTAATTTTGAAATTTTAATGTATTATGAATATTGATGTAAATAGAGTTAACGTTGATGTTTGTGGTAAGAATGTGTTTGTTTTTTTTTTATGAATGAGGATGAAAGTATTAACTAGGTGAACAGCCGAGGCGGAAAGAGTAAAGAGGCGATTATCAGAAGAGATTCACCAGGGCGAGAATCACAGCAAATCTTGGTGCCCAATTCGAGAGGCTCAAATATTTTTTTTTACTCTGGTGAGGCTTTTTGTAGGTTTCACAGCATCTCTTGACGCCCAATCTGTGGGGCTCGAATGATCAGTAGAAAGTACCAGTTCCCGTGACCAAAGGCCCATTTCACAACATCTCTTGACGCCCAATCTGTGGGACTCGAATGTTTTTTAGAAAGGACCCAGTTCCTGTGGACGAGGATCACAACATCTCTGGGCGGCCCAACGCTGGGGCTCGATTCGAAAACCTTAGTTCCCGAATAATGGTGAGGTTTCACAGCAATATATATACATATTGCTGTGTTAACCCCTGTTAGTCCCTTGTTATTATATTAATATTTAGCCCCACGACTTGGGCATGTCATATTTATGCTATGATAATCGAGCCCCTACGACCTATTTACTCTTCTAATATCTGTAATTATGTGCTTTTGTTACTTGGGAGTTTCTTTTGTTTATTCTACAACCCCTATAACTTAACCTACCCCTAAATTAACCCTATAATTACAGCAATATATATATATATATATATATATATATATATATATAATGTAAAAGTATATTCTTCTTGACCTTATATAGATAAATATTCTTAGTTTTTGGGAGTAGGTCAATATATACTAGATCAGATTGAAATATTCATATATTACATGCAGAATCTTCTCCATTTACGCGTTTCGGTTCGATGGACCATTTTCAAAATAGCTACAACTTCACAACATAAACAATAAATAAATACTAAAATATATGTTACATACCAATTGTCAATTGAATAAATTTTTTTTTTTAATTAATTTACATGTTTGAAACTTATTTTTACTAAAACATATACATATTAAAATAGAAGGTTTTATATTACAAAGTTAATTTATAAAATGCCACATATGCTTACTATAACTATTATTTGGCTTATTATTGTTGTGGTGATAGATTATTGACACTGTCACCATATAATAGGAAGGTTTCTGTAATAGTTTAATTAAGGCATTTAGGAGTTGCATAATTTATTAATTATACACTGAGAATGTTTGTCGGATTTAGAATTAATAGAATTTATATTGCGTTGTTTCTGTTATAGTTTCAATGCATTTCTTTTGTTATCGTTTATTAGTACAAATTTTAACATTTTTAAAGTCAAACATGCAATTGAAATGTCACACCAGTTTGACTTAAAAAATGTTAAAATTTTGGATACTGAAATAAGCGATAACAAAAGAAATGCATTGGAAACTATACATGTTCATCGCAACATAAATTCTATTAATTCTAAAACCGACCAAGAGCATTTCTCCAGTGTATATTATAATTTAATACGAAATTCCAATTAAGAATTGCAGCTCAATAAAAATTGCCTTAATACTAAACTATTACAGAAACCTTCCTTTATATTATATAGATTTGACAGGTGTCAAGTAAATACTATCACCACGATAATAATAAGCCAAATAGTACTTATAGTAAGCACTGTTATAGTTCGAAGGGGGCTGCGTTTGTAAGCAAGTAGGCTTGGCTTAGTTCATTGTTTAATAAACATAAGGAAAATCAGTATAAGTTCTAAGTTTACAAAATAATAAACGTGAAATTAAATGAATTAAATGAATCATGGGGGCTGTGGAGCCAGGAGTAAACCGTATGCACCATTTAATGGTGTGTATAAGTTTTAGGAAGGCTTCGGCTTTCTTCGGGAAGCTTCGGAGGTTGCTTCAGAAGTCCAGTGTGAACTTAACAGTGAAGATTAAGACATATATACAGGTCGGCGAGATCCAGACATCTTCGGTGGTGTTCGACTCTCGTCGGTAATCTTCGTGTGTTTAGTGGTGGGTTAAAATTACGTTAAAGCAATTATGAAATGAAAATTTTATGCACTTAAAAACTGCTATTTACAATATATATATATATATATATATATATATATATATATACAAAGGCAAGGGTTCAGAAGGTATTCGGTGTCTTCTGAAGTCTTCGGCGGCGTCGTGGAGTTGATGCCTCTACGGGGATGTCGTCCCTGTGGTAGAGCTTGACGTATGCAATCACAATAACGACGTCGGTGCAGTATGGAACGGAGCTGAGCGTTCGTACGTGCTTGTTAGTTGTGTATTGATGAATTACGACGACGGCCTCCAGGTGCGGCGGCGGATAGGGTAACGTTTAAGGCAGGACGCAGGTTATGGTGAGCACTGCGCTAGGATTAAGCGTGCTATGGCGAGCGACGCTTTGGAAAGGTTTTTTTTCACAGGCTATGATGAGCACTGCGGAGGAGAGGAGAATCCCAGGCTATGATGAGCACTAGGACCGACTTATGCAGAAATCGAATTTGTATTTATAGTCTTCAGGTCGCTATCCATCGTGTGTTGAAAAACGCTTATCAGAAGATTAACTAATGAATTGCTTTGTCGATTTTTGATTGTAAAACTTGATTATTCAAAATTTGTTGGTTTCGCAAATTGTCGGAATTGTTCTGTGCTCAGCACGTCTACTCTGATATAGTCAAACTTACGTTTCGATGTCCGCTTAGTGTATTGCATTCGATCATGAGAGTAACATTCCCTCCCGCTGAAGATGCTAGCGTAGCTATGTTGTTGAGAAGAAGCGGCGGGGCTTTGTTGTCGAAATATCTACGTTTGCGTTTTGTGCGGCGGCGTCGGGCTTCACTATGATCGCCAGCTGCTTGTGTTTGAAAGGGCACTTCTTCATGGGACGTCCGTCCATGGGTGTTTCTTTCTGTTTATGCGCGCTGCACAACATTAGGCAGATCGACACGGGCTGTGTAGTTAGCTCGTGCTCTGCATGTTTCTACGTTCAGTGATAATGGGCTGGGGCCGGTGGCAGCAGTAAGCGGTGCTGATCCATTGATCACTGGTGGGGATTCTTCCCAAAAGTGGCTGGGTAAGAATTCGTCTGCGAACTGCGTAGTTGCAGTTGGTTTGACGGCGACGGGCGTCACCGTCGTGTAGCGGAGTTGGACCCATCTGAGGTTGTTTGCTGCTTGTTGCGATTGAAAGGGCACCTTTTCTTGAGACATCCGTCCATAGGTGTTTCTTTCCGTTTGTGCACTCTGCACAACATTCGGCAGATCGACACGGGCTGTGTAGTTAGCTCGTGCTTTGCATGTTTCTACGTTCAGTGATAATGGGCTGGTGCCGGTGGCGGCAGTAGGCGGTGCTGATTCATTGATCACTGGTGGGGATTCTTCCCAAAAGTGGCTGGGTAAGAATTCGTCTGCAAACTGCGTAGTTGCAGTTGGTTTGACGGCGACGGGCGTCACCGTCGTGTAGCGGAGTTGGACCCTTCTGTGGTTGTTTCTGCTTGTTGCGATTCAAAGGGCACCTTTTCTTGAGACATCCGTCCATAGGTGTTCCTTTCCGTTTGTGCGCTCTGCACAACATTCGGCAGATCGGCACGGGCTGTGTAGTTAGCTCGTGCTCTGCATGTTTCTACGTTCAGTGATAATAGGCTGGTGCCGGTGGCGGCAGTAGGGGGTGCTGACCCATTGATCACTGGTGGGAATTCTTCCCAAAGGCTGCTGGGTAAGAATTCGTTTGCGAACTGCTTAGCTGCAGTTGGTGTGGCGGTAACGGGCGTCACCGTCGTGTGGCGGCGTTGGACCCTTCTGGGGTCGCTTGCTGCTTGTGTTTGAAAGGGCACCTTTTCTTGGGACTTCCGTCTATAGGTGTTCCTTTCTGTTTGTACGCGCTGCACAATATTAGGCAGATCAACAAGGGCTGTGTGGGTAGCTCGTGGTCTGCATGTCTGTAGCCATGGTTCACCCAGGATGACATCCTCAGCGAGGTCTGCGACTACCAAGAATGTGACGGGGATTCTTGGTAGTGGGTCATCGTCGGCGATTTTAAATTGTGCCAGTTCGTTGCGCCCGACCGACTTGTAGTCTGGCGTGGCTCGGTCGGGGTGGTGTTTTCCGAGTTCCTGGTTGCACTGTTGTACTTATCCAAAAAGAACCTTCGGAACTCGGTATAGGTAGGCTGAAACACGGCATACGGTTTCCACCATGTAGCCGCTTGGTCTCGGAATCGTGCGGTTGTTGTCAGTACATCCGCATTCATCACTTCCATTTGCTGGAGGAATTCTGTAGGATCCTCTAGGAGGGTGCCAGAGAATGTAAGATTCTCTGCCCCGGGGGTGGCTGTGGTGGCCAGTTTGTTGATCGGTTTTGTTGAGCGCCACTGGGTTGTTGCAGTCCCAGAACTTGGTTGAGTGACCTCTTGAGTTGAAGGCAACTGGTTGATGTCCGGCTGGACGTTAGAGGTGGCTTGAGTCTTCGTCTCGGGCTTGATGGTGGTCCTTGCAAGCGGGCTGTTTGCAAAATCTTCTTATGAAGAGGGCCCAGACACGTTAGGCGACATTTGTTATCGTTCGAAGAGGGCGGCGTCTGTAAGCAAGTAGGCTTGGTTTAGTTCATTGTTTAATAAACATAAGGAAAATTAGTATAAGTTCTAAGTTTACAAAATAATAAACGTGAAATTAAATGAATCAAGAGTTATGATGGCTTCAGATGGCTTCATGGGGGCTGTGGAGCCAGGAGTAAACTGTATGCACCATTTAATGGGGTGTATAAGTCTTCGGAAGGCTTCGGCTTTCTTCGGGAAGCTTTGGAAGGTGCTTCAGGGGAACTTAACAGTGAAGATTAAGACATATATACAGGTCGGCGAGGTCCAGACATCTTCGGTGGTGTTTGACTCTCGTCGGTAATCTTCGTGTGTTTAGTGGTGGGTTAAAATTACGTTAAAGCAATTATGAAATGAAAATTATATGCACTTAAAAACTACTATTTACAATATATATACAAAGGCAAAGGTTCCGAAGGTATTCGGTGTCTTCTGAAGTCTTCGGCGTGGTAAAGCTTGACGTATGCAATCACAGTAACGACGTCGGTGCAGTATGTAACGGAGCTGAGCGCTTGTACGTGCTTGTTAGTTGTGTATTGATGAATTACGACGAGGACCTCCAGGTACGGCGGCGGATAGGGTAACGTTTAAGGCAGGACGCAGGCTATGGTGAGCACTGCGCTAGGATTAAGCGTGCTATGGCGAGCGACGCTTTGGAAAGGTTTTTTTTTCACAGGCTATGATGAGCACTGCGGAGGAGAGGAGAATCCCATTCTATGATGAGCACTAGGACCGACTTATGCAGAAATCGAATTTGTATTTATAGTCTTCAGGTCGCTATCCATCGTGTGTTGAAAAACGCTTATCAGAAGATTAACTAATGAATTGCTTTGTCGATTTTTGATTGTAAAACTTGATTATTCAAAATTTGTTGGTTTCACAAATTGTCGGAATTGTTCTGTGCTCAGCACGTCTACTCTGATATAGTCAAACTTACGTTTCGATGTCCGCCTAGTGTACTGCATGCGATCATGAGAGTAACAACACATGTGGCATTTATAAATTAACTTTGTAATATAAAACCTTCTATTTTAATATGTATATAAGTTTTAGTAAAAATAAGTTTCAAACATGTAAATTAATTTAAAAAAAAAATTGTTCAATTGACAACTGGTATGTAACATATTTTAGTATTTATTTATTGTTTATGTTGTGAAGTTGTAGCTATTTTGAAAATGGTCCATCGGACTGAAACGCATAAATAAAGAATCGGTATTATTTTATTAACTCTTAAAATATTTGTAAATTTTGCAATTTTAATTTTAAATTCAGTAAAATCTCTTATCACACCGGACCTGATCATGCTAGACCATTTTACAGACCAATTTAAAAAATTACACGATTCCTCGCTAAAAGGGTATATAGAAAAACTAGAAATCGAAAATATAATCTGAAATAGTATACAAGAAAAAACAAAACGGACGAGGTCATAAGACAAGGTTTTAGATGGAAACGAAGTGACTAAAAAACAATAAAAAAAAACGAAACTTTTGATAAAGAAAAGAAAACCTAGTCTTGAGTATAGCTCTTCTAATTCGGACGAATCAGTCTGGATTAAATAAGTTGATCTAATTGATGATTTTAAAGTCAATGAAAATTGCGCGCGCAGATCCTTTGCTGATGCAAGTCTACGACAAAATAAATAGAACGATTTTTACCGGTAAAATTTTAGATGAAAGATTACGTTAAACCTTATGTAGGAAAGGCGTTGAAAAAAATTAATTTAAATGAATACAAGATTCAATATTTATGCCGCAATACACAAGGTTACACATTATGTTATCCATTAGTCGACGCAGAACCGGGGCCAACTGGCCGACTGTGTGCAAAATGTATTTTTAAAGTTGTAACTAAAAATTAATACACAAGTAGATACACCAAATGAAATTTGAATAAATGCTAATACTTACGTGTAATTTTAAAACTTAAAATCACCTACATAATAAGTTAATAACGACATCAAAAAATTAAATATAAGGGGTACAGAATAAAAAATTAACAAAACACTTTAAAAATTTAATGCAGCAATTAAAAAACGAACAAATCACTCATTTAAAGCAATCTTTTGTTAACTTGTCGAAAGGACGGGAATCCATAATATCACTTTCCAGGGGCATAGTTGCTAAATTGCCTAGCCTTTCTTGAGCCATACTCAATCTTAAAAAAGTTTTAATTAATTTCAATTTAGATAAAAATCTTTCCCCGATGATACAGATACTAGTAGCTTAAAAAAAATCGCATTGCTACGGCAGTATTTGTAAACCTTGAAATTAATTATTCTCAAAAATGTACTCAAAAAGCAACTGACAATCTAAACCATTTTCCTCTGGCAAATGATATTTCTAACATTTGTTACATCAAATAAGTCATTTGCGTCAATATCTGATTTTTACATGAATCATCTTTCAAATGTAATGACAGATATTCACAGAATTTTCCAATTCATCTTCAATCAAGTTAAATCTCCTATAAGTCCAAAATTATTATTAAATTGCTGCATTCCTTTGAATCTTTCATTAAGGAAATAATATGGTTTCTTCCAATATAGAGAAGAACACCTTTACTTTATAATAAATTTTCCGTTCTGTTATCGATGTGTCATTTTTTCGTAATTAAACTGTTTTGTCCTCTTTTTTTGACAAACAGTTTGCGTGGATAAGAAACTAGGTTCAATTTCTAATACTTCTGCTAGTTCTATGACGTTGACAAGAATTTTATTAAATCCCTCATCATTTCTTATATCTGTAACAAGGTTTTTATTTTGCTTATACAGTCCAAACTAGCTTTTAGATTTATACTTGGATTTCGCATTAATTTACTATGACGGTGACGGCCCTTGCTTTTAAACATAGGCGGAGCACAAATTTATAACTATATATCCAATTAAAACTTAAGCTACTACCTTATAATGACTTTTGCAAAAGGTCTGTTTGGCAATTCTTTTTTTGTAGCGAATAAATCAGTCACTCTGCTGTAAAAATTGTCAATAGAATTAATAAATATTTTTTCAAAAGATAACACTCCTAATGTGCTTAGTCTTTCTTCTGACATTGAATTCCTTAAAAACATTTAAACTTTTTTCGGTCTAGAAAAAAACATCGTTCCGCTTTTGCTGTTGACAACGGTATAGTAACTAACACTTTACACAATTTCAAAGTTCTTTAAATGTTTTTCTTAAACCTTCTTTTAAAATAACATTTAAAAACGGCACCATGCCAGAAAGTTGTGTCAGTTCTTCCCTTAGGTAAACTACTTGAAGTTCAGTTCTTAACGCGTCTTCGTTTAAGAAGTGGCAGTATTCGACGGTTTGTTTTAAAATCTTTTCGCGAACTACCTAGTAGTAACCCTTAAACTTATCCGCAATGCATAAGTTTGCTGCTACCAAATGACAAGTTAAGCTGAATCTTTCATTACTTTGACCTATCAGTGTAGCGCAAACTTCTAAAGCTTCCCTTTTTCTCACTCCGCTATCGTTTTGTTGTCGTCATCGCTTTACGTGTTGCATATACTTGTTATTTGCTTTTTAAACTCTTCTAGATCTGTTGAAAAATTTCAAAGAATTCAGACACTCAGACACGTCAAAAGAAACTATAGCAACATCATCAACAACTAAATTTAGTAAGTGGACAAAACAAGGAACAAATAATGCTACGGAGTTTATATTTAAGATTGGTGTTTGTAAGCCACTAAATATCCTGCGCCTCTATGCCTTGACTACGCAAGTTGTATATACTTAAATCTAATTTCACTAACAAATCTGGCATATAGTTCTATAAGCCAGCAGTTATAGGACGAAACTCAACTCGCAAAAATAGTTTTTGTTAACAATTACACTACTTTAATTTTTTGTGTACGACGAATATGCTCCTTGATTACTGAATCAAATTTTGAAAACGTTTACATTAATTTTAAGAAATCTACATTATTATTGTCATGTAGTGTGCTATATGTAACACGTAAAGCTAGACATTAGAGGTATAAAAACTGTATTGCTGAAATTATTGGTTCAATGACACGATAAAGTATTTTTCGTACATCCAATGTACGTAATTGACTTTAATTCATAGCAACTCCCTAAGACATCATACTTAACAAATTGAACCAAGGTTCGATATTATTCCTTATATTATTTCTTATGGCTTGTTAGCACTAGCAACAAATAAATGTCCATCTTTATTAGACAAATTAGTTAAAGAGTTATCAAGATGTTTTACAACAGAAACGTATCTCTTTTCTAAATTTCTCAGATAAAAATAACTAGCTGGAAACCTTCGACCATATGATTTTTGCAGTAAGTAAGTTTCTAACTACCCCATCTTTCAAAATCCTTTAGCAATATTTTATAACCAGGTCTAACAATTTGCTTTAAATATAAAGGTATAAATGATTAGACCCATTCAGCCTATGAAGATTCATTCCAAGGAAAACTATGAATATACTTTGTCACCCCAATCGTTATGTTCTATATTATTGACATAAACGGTTAGTTTGCATAAGTAGTTTAAAAATTTAATGCCAAATAACGTTTTTCTAGAATTCCGAATTGCGATTTATTTGTATTCAAAATTATCCTTTTTGTGTATTAAATATTAGAACATCGAGTATATACATGTTAGTATTTGTTTGCAGAATCTACTCTAACTTGATAATCTATAAGAACACTATGGCACGATTTAAATAAAATTAAATAAAAACCCTTAACCACAAAAAATATTTGAATTACTAGATACGTATTTCGACCACTATGTGGTCATCATCAGTAGAAAAAAAAAAAAATTTGCTGTTGTTCTGGAACACTTCAGAGGATATTCTCCTCACCACTTAGGCTGAAGTGAACCTTCCCAACCTATAATTTACTATATTGTTGCTTTAAACACTATCGAGGATATTCTCCTCACCCGCAGGCTGGTGTTCTCAACAACAAACAAGTGAATTGTGACATTATAACTTAAATCTACTTAATTTATACTAATTCTAAATCTACTGAAGCGGAACCAATTTAATCTTGCTTTCTCATTGGTTGTTGACCAATAGGGAAAGCAAAGCAGTAGACTCTATTGGCCCTTTATCGGTGTTTAAGCGGGGTCCTTTATGTTTAACAATTTTAATTGATTCATAGGCATTTAAGGAGGAAAACGTTGGTACCGCTTTTAACAATTTAACATTTTCTAGTTTAACGGGTGGCTGGTTTCAAATATATGTTTGGCGACCTGAGACCTTTCATATTTACCATATTTGAAGTGAGCAATGTGTTCTTTAAATCTTGTTGTTATATTCCTCTTGGTCTGACCAATATATTTTTGAAAACACCCTGGCCCTGCACAACTAATTTCATAAATCCCGACTTTTGCAATTTTTCCCCTTGTCTTTTGGATTACCTAGCAAATCTTTAATTTTATTAGTATTAGTGAAAGCAATTTTGAAATTACACTGTTTGAATATTTTATCAAGACCCTTTGTGGTTTTGTGAAACGGAAGTTTAACATATTTAACATTATTGTTAGAGGTGGTTGATTGCAAAGTCGTTAATTTACGGATGTTGATCCTATTTTTACACTTTCTAAAAATATTATCTATAATATCAGAAGAGAAACCATTGTAATTCGCTATTTGTTTAATAAGAGCAAATTCCTTATTAAATCTGTTTTTATTTGAAGGGAAATTCAATAATCTATTAATTAAAAAGTTAAATGAAGTGCACTACGCTCCTACAGAAAGCTCAGACCTTCCCGGAGGCGTGGACACGAGTGGATGCCCTAGATGTCGGCCCGGACTAGCGGCACCCCTCGCATGCGGTATTGTTCGTGATCCTTTTTAGTTTTACCTGTTACAACCTGTGAATATTTAATAATAACTCGTAGATGGGTTTACGTAGTTTAATGACTTGTAACCAATATTATTACATAGAAAACAAACACAGCTAAATAGAAATTCGCAGCATATACCGTAATTACAATGCGGTTAAAAAAAACAACAAAGAACAAATGCTACGCTATAACTTATCTGTAAAATACAATCCAACTGATCCACAACATTAGCATCCTCTCATTGCCACACTCTTACGGAACACTTTACGATTTAATTTCACACAAAGTTAACAAATTAACTAAGTTCTAAAACACTCGACACCTGCTAGGATAACGTGACGCGCTTCCCTTGCGCGTTTCAACTCGACTCCCTCCTACCTATCGGAATCACTTAACCCTTACGGCTGCTTCTCCCTCTTATTATAGGGGCGGCCTAGTACATCACCCCCCTATAAGTTAAACTTAATTGCTAAACATATTTTTGTAATTAAATTGAACTTATACTTAATAATTACTGTGTTAAATTTTGATACGGTACAACATACGGTTTTAAATTTCTAACATTCTGTATACCCAACAAGAGACCCCTAGTGTCGTCCCGTACTTCATAAGAATTTGGCCCGCGCCTAGCCACAATCGTAGCAGGTCCGGAATAAAGCAAAAAGAATTTCTTAATTTCCTTGTCTTCCGCAGAAGACTGGGGATGAGTACGAACCAGTACTTTATCACCAATCTTAAAATCAATACAATTTTTATGGATCCTTTGATGACGTAATTTACGTTTTTCAGCCTTAGACTTTAACTTATTATAAGCTAGAGTTATAATTTTATCCCTACCAACACCCGGTACGTCACTTGTAGG
Organism: Platerodrilus igneus; assembly: GCA_036346225.1. Lineage (NCBI taxonomy): Eukaryota > Metazoa > Arthropoda > Insecta > Coleoptera > Lycidae > Platerodrilus > Platerodrilus igneus. Next base: position 93,929 of record JARFIW010001400.1, read on the forward strand.
AAAAATAATGTTTTTAACATTAGGGTTATCACTATGACCACCAAAATGTAGTTCACAAGGGCTATACCCAGTCGAGTCATGGACTGCCCTATTAATCCATTTCCTTACTCTATCTAGCATCAAAGCCCACCCCCCATGAGCCGAATAACACAATGATCTCAAAATACGCACAATTTCTTTATTAACCCGTTCCGTCTGGTTTCCTGCGGAAGTACACTGACGTGTGAGTTACCTTTACACCTAATAAATTCAACGACTCTTTCCACTCTTTGCTCGTAAACTGGCTACCATTATCGGAAAGAATGACCCCTGGTTTACCAATCTCGATAAAATATTTCTTGACCAAACAACGAAGAATCGCAATTGTATTAGCACGTTTAAGAGGGTGCAAAGTAACCAACTTACTGAAAGCGTCAATAATAACTAATAAGGAAGTCGCCCCCGACCTTGATACTGGGAGCGGACCAATGAGATCAACACATACGATTTTGTTGGGCGCTTTAGGTAAAACACTATGATATTCGCCATAAATTCTCATTGAACTCTTCGCTTTCTGGCACAAATCGCAGCTTGAAATAATTTTTCGAATGAAATGTTTCATCCTCTGAAAATAATAATCACGACGCAGCATCTGGAAACACTTTTCCGCCCCAAAATGCCCATTATCTACATGTTCTTGCCAAACCAATATACTTATTTGGGAAGCAGGTACACATACTTTAAACTCTGGCGAACCTTCGTAGCCTCGCCTAAATAAAACTCCCTGATACACAACAAACCAATCCGCGCACCTTTTCGGAACTTCCTCCTTTAATAATCTAGACATTATTCTACAACAGAATTCGTCTTTCCCTTGCTCCTCAACAATATTTTTCATACCTAACTGGACCCCTTTACATAGTTCCGACTTCTTTACTGCACAAATTTCTGTCGGCATACTCTCAAATTTTTCAAGTTTCTCCTTTCCCTTGATTGGATAACGCGATAGAGCATCCGCCAGAACATTCTCCTTCCCAGCACAATATTTAACATTAAAAGCGTATTCTTGAAAATACAACACCCACCTAGTCAAACGCGAATTTAATAGTCTGCAGGACATTAAAAACGATAGAGATTTATGATCGGTGATCACCGTTAATTCTCGACCTAGCACAAATACTCGCCACTGCTGCAAACAATGTAATACGGCTAATGCCTCTTTTTCTGTAACACAATAACCAATTTCAGGGCCACGCAGAGTCCGACTGGTGAATGCCACCATATCTTTTTCTGAAGTTTGCTTCGCCTCAATTACGTCCCACGCCACCATCTCCTCTATCTGCCGCCTAACCTCGTCTTTATATGCATACGGAATTGGGTATGATCTGATAAAAAATGGAGACTCATCCCACAACTCAATTTCATGAAAGTAAACATTTGTTCGTCCTGGTTGGTTCGAAAATATCGACCTATGTGACAACAGCAACTCGTACAATTTATTTTTTTCTTCTTGAGAAAAGTTTTCTGCGCGATCCACTACCTCTTTAATTTCAGACACCTTACACGGCACTATCTCCTTTTTTAATTGAATTTCCTCATCTTTCTCTTCCGACACTTGACAAACAGTCAACCGACCATCAGGTTTTGGTTCCATACTAAACCCTATGCTTATCGCCCTTCCTTCAAAAATACCCGATAAACGATTTTTTGAAAAATCGATTTTAATTTGGTGATCAGCAAAAAATCGCATCCGAAGATGACATCACGAATTAAATTCGGAACTACCAGACAAGGGTAAGCCCATTCGAAATCATTGAATTTAAAATTCAAATAAAATTGATCCTTAACAATAGAATTCTTGCCCGTCGCACTCACCAAAATAGTTGATGTAAACGGCAAACGTAAAATATCGCTATTAATTTGCATTATCTTTAATAAAAAATCTTTTGAAATGCAGGTAACTTGACTACCCGAATCTACTAATATTTTTACCACAACAGTCTCAACTGTCGCTTCAATGGTTGGTGCCAACGCAACTGACTTTATATTCTTTTCGTCTTCTAGTAAAAGGTCATCCCCGTTTTTATTAAATAACGCGGCCACAGCCGATGGCCGACTTCCCCCTGGACTACTAACAGTTTGAGATTCACGACGCCCTTCATCCCTATCATCATTATTGTAATTACTATTAGTATTATTTTCCCTATTTTCAGAGCGGGCACTATTACCGCCTCCAGAATTTGACGTATTCGACCTAAAATTGTAACGAGCGCTCCCATTTTGTTCATTACTCGTACCTCTACCACGCCAATTCGTGTAGGAATTGTTATTATTATTATTATTGGGGTTCCGATTATAAGTTTCATCAATTTCCCTTAAATAAGCTTCTACTTCATCAAAAGTTCTAGGCATGCAATTTACAATACCTCGTTGAATTTCACTCGGAAAATGATTTTTTTAATAAAGAAATAAGCGCACCTTCCTCAAGAGGAGTAGTTAAGAAATTTGCTTCTCTCACCAACTTTAAAAAATAATCAGCCCTTGACCCCCTTTCGTAACACCCAAATTTAATTTTTTGAAAAAGTTTCCTCTCTTCGTCAACCCCCAACACCGACTTAAAATAGCTCTTTAAATTCTTGAAATCCTTACTTTTTCTTCCTTTAATACACCCCAATCCTGAGCTGAATTACGTAAATTACTAACGGTCAAAGGAACTTTTCTACTTTCAGGAACTCCAGCTTCCAAAAATATTGTTTCCTGTTTTTTAATGAAAGATACCGGATGCACAGATCCCTCTGGCACAAAGCACAAATTCGTACCCCCCAGATCCTTATATAATTATGATACCCAAAAGCCCCGGACGTGACGCCCCTGGTCTCTGGTTGGTGTACATGCGCAACACCTTCATCCCTAATATATCCAACATCGCTAGCTTCTACCTGCTCTTTAACCGATTCAGAAGCACGATTTACATCAAAACTTAATTTGCTGATGTTTGCAGCAATATTTACGTTCATTTGTTCAATTGATTCCTTTAGGCTGGCATTGTTACAATTCATACTATTAACGGCTGCAACTAGTTGTTTCAACGCCTCTGCGATATCAGGCTCGTCCATTTTATCAGCTTTTTTTAAATTACTTCGATCTTTACTACGCGTATTATACTTATGTGACATTGAATTTCAACAACAATTAAAAACATATTTCACCTTGCAGTGCGATCATTAATTCTTAAGCTCTAAATTACTCTATTTATTTTTGTTCGAAACTAACACAATAAACTCAATAAATTTCTCTGAATTGTCCGCTCACACTTAATACAACTTGGAATGTTATACCTCAATATCCAAACACCAACTATTGTTCGTAAATACAATTAACATGGACCTGGTTGTTGAATAACCGTTAACCCTTATTAGAAATTAAAATGTACTGTTCGTTTCCATAAATGTCCTTCAATGTTATCTGAACCTTTTCAAATTCTACGTAAACAACTCGAATCATTACAGTTCCAGGTATTTGTGTAACAAGAAAACGCTCCAGTTGGCGCCAAAATGCACTATGCTCCTACAGAAAGCTCAGACCTTCCCGGAGGCGTGGACACGAGTGGATGCCCTAGATGTCGGCCCGGACTAGCGGCACCCCTCGCATGCGGTATTGTTCGTGATCCTTTTTAGTTTTACCTGTTACAACCTGTGAATATTTAATAATAACTCGTAGATGGGTTTACGTAGTTTAATGACTTGTAACCAATATTATTACATAGAAAACAAACACAGCTAAATAGAAATTCGCAGCATATACCGTAATTACAATGCGGTTAAAAAAAACAACAAAGAACAAATGCTACGCTATAACTTATCTGTAAAATACAATCCAACTGATCCACAACATTAGCATCCTCTCATTGCCACACTCTTACGGAACACTTTACGATTTAATTTCACACAAAGTTAACAAATTAACTAAGTTCTAAAACACTCGACACCTGCTAGGATAACGTGACGCGCTTCCCTTGCGCGTTTCAACTCGACTCCCTCCTACCTATCGGAATCACTTAACCCTTACGGCTGCTTCTCCCTCTTATTATAGGGGCGGCCTAGTACAGAAGCCAACATATGTTGTATGCTATGATTAGAGGAAGACAAAATAAAGCGATTTACATTGGTTTCTTTTCTATAAATGTCAAATTCTAATTTATTACCATTTCTAATTACTAATGTATCTAAAAAGGGTAATTGTCCATTATTCTCTAGTTCATACGTAAATTTTATGCTTTGAAATTTTGAATTCATTTCTTTAAGAAAATCATCAACATTTGATTTAGAAGTGTCAAAAACTGCAAAAATATCATCCACGTACCTTAACCATATTCTTGGGAAGTATTTGGAGTTTTCTTTTAACTCGGTTTCAAAACGAGACATAAATAAATTTGCTATGAAAGGTGATAAGCTATTTCCCATTGCTGTGCCTTCATGTTGTTCGTACAACTTGTTGTTGAATTGAAAACAGTTCTGGGACATGCAATGCGAAACAAGCTTGATATAGTCCTCAACCTTATCATCATCAATATCACTATCTATAAGAACATCCTTTAAATATGTTAAAGTACGTGGTATTGGAACACTAGGGAATAATGAACTGACATCAAATGAAATTAAGATTTCTTCTCTTCTAATGTGATATTTTTAATTTTATTAATGAACTCTAAAGAGTTTTGTACAGACAAACTATTAAACTTTAAATTCTTAAATTCATTTGACAGCCATCGTGATAAATAGTAAGTCGGTGAGTTGATACCTGAAACTATTGGTCTCATCGATTTATTATTTTGTGAATCTTTGGTAAACAGTAAAGTTTTGGCATTTCAGGATTTGAAATTGTTAATTTTAATTTTAGTGTGGGCGAAATTAGGTTTGGACATTCTTTCAAAACAGACTCTGTTGATTTAATCATTTTATTTAAAGGAACTTCATTTTACGTTTTTGACTATTGGTCTGTAGGACCCTCAGACAGCAAAGTCTCTACTCTATCAACATAGTCTTGTTTATCCAGAATAACCAACCTATTCCCCTTATCAGCCTTTAAATAATAACAATTCTTTTGTCGTAAATCTTTAATAATCAGATGATCTTTCCTTGTTTGTTCTGAGGCATTCCTTGCGCAAGTTGTTCGAAAGTTGAATTTTGCACGCGTTTCTAATAAAGTTTTTTGAATTGTCATCTAATTTTGAAATGGATTTTTCAATGCCAGCAATAATGTCTTCTAAAGGAGTTTTCAAATGATCAACTCCAAATTTTAGGCCTCGATCAAGGAAAGTCAACTCTTCATTATTAAAGATTTTCGACGATTCGTTAACAACTATTGACTCTAATTGAGGTGAAGTAATTTCCAGTTTTTTAGGAGGTACATTGACATTGTGTTTCTTTAAAAGAAACTTCAACTTAGTGTTTTGACTATTAATTTTGTCTAACAATTTATGATTGTTGACTTCAAAAACAAATCTCTGGAAATTATTCCATTCCTGAAAACCGGACTCGGATAAATTGCACGTTAGTGCTAGGTGCGAATTATACGTTTCCAGTTCCAATCTACTAAGTTTACTGTACAGATATTTGATTTCCAAATTAAGCCATTTATCTTTTGCAAAATTGATTATTGCGGTACTACGTTTACAATTACTGCTGATTTTTACGTTAATGAAATTTGGAAAAACTTTGTGGGCTTTACAACTTTTTAGAAATCGAATATCTGCTTTTACAAAACTAATTTTAAGAGCTAAGCTCCGATACCTATTAAGTTCCGAAGACCGGGAAGTCATAGTTAATAATCTATAGGAACACTGTGGCACGATGGAATGGAATGGAATAATTTCCAGAGATTTGTTTATGAAGTCAACAATCATAAATTGTTAGACAAAATTAATAGTCAAAACACTAAGTTGAAGTTTCTTTTAAAGAAACACAATGTCAATGTACCTCCTAAAAAACTGGAAATTACTTCACCTCAATTAGAGTCAATAGTTGTTAACGAATCGTCGAAAATCTTTAATAATGAAGAGTTGACTTTCCTTGATCGAGGCCTAAAATTTGGAGTTGATCATTTGAAAACTCCTTTGGAAGACATTATTGCTGGCATTGAAAAATCCATTTCAAAATTAGATGACAATTCAAAAAACTTTATTAGAAACGCGTGCAAAATTCAACTTTCGAACAACTTACGCACTTGCGCAAGGAATGCCTCAGAACAAACAAGGAAAGATCATCTGATTATTAAAGATTTACGACAAAAGAATTGTTATTATTTAAAGGCTAATAAGGGGAATAGGTTGGTTATTCTGGATAAACAAGACTATGTTGATAGAGTAGAGACTTTGCTGTCTGAGGGTCCTACAGACCAATAGTCAAAAAACGTAAAAATAAAGTTCCTTTAAATAAAATGATTAAATCAACAAAGTCTGTTTTGAAAGAATGTCCAAACCTAATTTCGCCCACACTAAAATTAAAATTAACAATTTCAAATCCTGAAATGCCAAAACTTTACTGTTTACCAAAGATTCACAAAAATAATAAATCGATGAGACCAATAGTTTCAGGTATCAACTCACCGACTTACTATTTATCACGATGGCTGTCAAATGAATTTAAGAATTTAAAGTTTAATAGTTTGTCTGTACAAAACTCTTTAGAGTTCATTAATAAAATTAAAAATATCACATTAGAAGAGAACGAAATCTTAATTTCATTTGATGTCAGTTCATTATTCCCTAGTGTTCCAATACCACGTACTTTAACATATTTAAAGGATGTTCTTATAGATAGTGATATTGATGATGATAAAGTTGAGGACTATATCAAGCTTGCTTCGCATTGCATGTCCCAGAACTGTTTTCAATTCAACAACAAGTTGTACGAACAACATGCAGGCACAGCAATGGGAAATAGCTTATCACCTTTCATAGCAAATTTATTTATGTCTCGTTTTGAAACCGAGTTAAAAGAAAACTCCAAATACTTCCCAAGAATATGGTTAAGGTACGTGGATGATATTTTGCAGTTTTGACACTTCTAAATCAAATGTTGATGATTTTCTTAAAGAAATGAATTCAAAATTTCAAAGCATAAAATTTACGTATGAACTAGAGAATAATGGACAATTACCCTTTTAGATACATTAGTAATTAGAAATGGTAATAAATTAGAATTTGACATTTATAGAAAAGAAACCAATGTAAATCGCTTTATTTTGTCTTCCTCTAATCATAGCATACAACATAAGTTGGCTTCATTTAACTTTTAATTAATAGATTATTGAATTTCCTTTAAATAAAAACAGATTTAATAAGGAATTTGCTCTTATTAAACAAATAGCGAATTACAATGGTTTCTCTTCTGATATTATAGATAATATTTTTAGAAAGTGTAAAAATAGGATCAACATCCGTAAATCAACGACTTTGCAATCAACCACCTCTAACGATAATGTTAAATATGTTAAACTTCCGTTTCACAAAACCACAAAGGGTCTTGATAAAATATTCAAACAGTGTAATTTCAAAATTGCTTTCACTAATACTAATAAAAATTAAAGATTTGCTAGGTAATCCAAAAGACAAGGGGGAAAAATTGCAAAAGTCGGGGATTTATGAAATTAGTTGTGCAGGGCCAGGGTGTTTTCAAAAATATATTGGTCAGACCAAGAGGAATATAACAACAAGATTTAAAGAACACATTGCTCACTTCAAATATGGTAAATATGAAAGGTCTCAGGTCGCCAAACATATATTTGAAACCAGCCACCCGTTAAACTAGAAAATGTTAAATTGTTAAAAGCGGTACCAACGTTTTCCTCCTTAAATGCCTATGAATCAATTAAAATTGTTAAACATAAAGGACCCTCTTAAACACCGATAAAGGGCCAATAGAGTCATCTGCTTTGCTTTCCCTATTGGTCAACAACCAATGAGAAAGCAAGATTAAACTGGTTCCGCTTCAGTAGATTTAGAATTAGTATAAATTAAGTAGATTTAAGTTATAATGTCACAATTCACTTGTTTGTTGTTGAGAACACCAGCCTGCGGGTGAGGAGAATATCCTCGATAGTGTTTAAAGCAACAATATAGTAAATTATAGGTTGGGAAGGTTCACTTCAGCCTAAGTGGTGAGGAGAATATCCTCTGAAGTGTTCCAGAACAACAGCAAATTTTTTTTTCTACTGATGATGACCACATAGTGGTCGAAATACGTATCTAGTAATTCAAATATTTTTTGTGGTTAAGGGTTTTTATTTAATTTTATTTTACTCTAACTTGGACTATTTAACTTAACATTAGGATCAGTCTACTTACTTTGCAATCGCATGCTCTTGAGAATTATCTCCTTGATGTATGTAGTAAATACTACAGGGTTGAAACTGGTATCCATATATTTTGCAGCTAACCTATCTTTTTAAGTTCTCGCTTAAGCAGACTCCAGATTAAAAACGTTTTAACATATTTGCGGCAAGATTTCACAGGAATTCAGGCTGTTTGGCAACAATCCGGCGTAATGTATTCCTGCGTGTACGTAATTTGGTAAGTACTCACCTAATGCCTTTTTCGTGCTCCTAGTTCTTTTTAACTTCCCGTCTGAGCAGACTGTGATGTCTAAATGGTTAACTGATTTCTGAAACGTACTACAATAGTGCGTGCGTGCTGTTTGGTTTAAAATCCCATTGGATAATCCCAAGGGGAATGATGGGTTGCACGATTTAGTACGTCGGGAAGCTACAGAGGCGAAAGGGACAGGTGCCGATAAGGCAATCCTAGTTCACAAGGTCGTAAGGGCTCTTAGAAGAATGAACCCTAAAAAGGCACCGGGGCATGACGGAATCACTTCAGATGCAGCTCTGGAGGCGTGCCTATTAGCCCCATGTGTCTTTGCCAGACTATTTAATCTTTGTTTAGGAAGGGGCGTATTTCTCCGTTACTGGAAAGTCCAGAACGTGAAATTTATACCTAAATCAAAAAAGGCGGATGCGTCAGATCCGGGCTTCTATCGTGCAATTAGCTTGCTACCGTTGCTGGGGAAAGCTTTAGATGGCGTTATGACTACGCGAGTTGAGCACTTTGTAATGTAAAAAGGGTAATTAAACTTTATGTAAGTTTATTACTCTTTATCCTCGTGACTATCAGCTATATACCAAACCTCTCTATTTTCTATACTTTAATCTGATATCACTAGGTCGAGAATTTCTTCTTTTTATTTTTAAGCCCAAGGTAATGTCGGATGGAAAACGGCTTTAGTCAAAGAAAACTCTTAAGGGTTAAACGGCTAGTAGAGTGTTAGCTCTGGGTAGATCATGAGCATGGGTCATGGGTGAATAATAGACCAAAATACCTTTAATAAGCGCCACCGTATTTTTAATACAATTGCCAACACCATTTCACTGTGTTTGTATAAGGGGAATGCGGAAACCTTATCTTAACACCACTAACATAGCCATAAAACTTGAATTTCACTCTTTCGGACACACTTACCAAAACCTCAACCACCAGATGTCAAACAGATGTCTCAGCTTTACCTGTGAACAAACAAAATCACAACATGGACACCATTTGTGTCCTCAAAAGCATATGCCAAAAATAGAATAAGTGAATTTAAACATCTGTAATATACTAAATGAATTTAGTTTCATTACACACCCTTTTACTTAAGGAGGACTTGCTCTAGTTTCTTTTTTTTTAATTTAAATGTTGAATAATAAAACGTCTTTCAAAAGAAACAAAAGGAATTCTATTTATATAAATGTTTGATTATATACAGTTGACTGCAATATATAGGATTATGTTCTTGGCATATTTTTTATAAAAAAATTTTAGTGAAATTTAACATTCAACATAAATATATATAAATGGATCATTTTTATAAGAATTAGTTAAATAAACATGTAATATATTATTTGTTCATAACACATAATTTTATTTTTCTTTAATCATTGAAGTACTTCATTGACTATTACAACAAATATTGATCGTCTAAAAGCAGCGATTGTAAAATGCAAATACTCAAATTTAACTGTAATCTACAAAAAAAACACGCGAATTTCTACACCAATGAAAGAGCTTTTACATGACCTGAATGTCTTTAAGCAAAATGTAAAATTAAACCAAGACTGCATCTGGCGTCTAGATTATAATACAGAATCTATACTATTTTTTATCTGACATAAGTTGTCATTCTAGATATCTTAAACACATTGATTGAATGCGTGTACAAACAACTGACAAACTAGATACTTATTCGTTGTTGTTACTAACTTCAAAAAACTACTTTATATTTTCGTTACTCTAATAATTAACGTAGGATATTTCATAATAATTTACTATAGTTTTAAAGTTATGGAAAGTTTCAAACACTCACGTGCATCCAAATGAATTGCAGGTGCAAAACCTTGTCGTCAGCTGTTGTATTTTTCCAGCGTAATATCTAGTTGATATTAGTCATCGGTAAGTTTGGAGTTCAGGATTCTTTGTAGAATAAACAATTGCTATACTGCGTAGTTAATTAAATAGAACGAAACCATAACTGCTTGCTTTAAATTTTACTGCGACGAAGATTTATTATAATTTAACATCGAAAATTGTTGTTGTAGATATGTCCGTAAGATATTGCATGTCTTAAATGAGGTCCTATAATCGTTCCATATTCTCAGGCCTGTAGGGATCAACTAACTTATGTGAAGCGAGGCTTATCAAAACTCGTGCCCACGCGACCGCTGTTAGGCTCAACCTCTAGACCGTAAGAATCTATTGTTCATTACGTTTTCTTCTTGACTTTATTAGACGCCACGTGTTTTAGCCGGGCCATCTTGACTATATATCGTCTACAAAAAGCGACTTGCACTCTTGGACGTTGGGAATAAAGTGTTGATTATCAACTTGACAGCGCTTGGTAACAAACTTCAGAATATATATTTTCTAGAATCTATGTGTTATTACGAACATTATACTTTAATCTTTATTGGTTGATAATTCACAAATTAAATGCTTTAAAATATAGCTGTTTTATTATTATTTTATTGGGCTAGATGTAACTAGAAAAAAAATACGTTACAACTTAGTGCGAGACAGTGGCGGTTTTAATAACCGACAGTTCGCTTTTATGGAGGGAAAGTCGACTATCGACGCATTAGAGTTTGTTGGGGAAATTAAACAGGCGAGAGACGCTAAAGAGTACTGTGTTGTTGTTGCTTTGGACATTTCATGAGCATTTGATGCTGCCTGGTGGCCATTGATTGTTTACGAGTTAGATCGTAAACTTGATTTCTTTGGTCAAGAGTTATTTTTCGGGGCGATTGGCACAGGTTGAAATTCCGGGTGAAGTTTTGTCGCACGAGGTGGAAAGAGGATGTCCGCAGGGGTCATGCTTATGGTCCCACATTTTGGAAGTTGTTGTATGAGAGCATCTTTAGGGTGAGATTGCCCGCAGGATGCTCAATCGTTGGGTTGGCGGCTGATACACTTTTAATTGTCAGATCGCGATTAGTAATGGATATGCGCACAAAACCGAACGAGACGCTTAATAAGCTACACGAATGGTCGCAGCAGGCACCGTTAAAATTTAACACGTTCAAATCAGAGGCGCTTTATTTCGGGACGAAACCTGGACAGCGACCACCCTAGACTAGAGTTAGGAGGGGTAAAAATTCCGTTTAAGGATGCTATCACATACCTCGGTGTCACGATTGACAATAAATTAAATTAGAAAGCGCACGTACAGTACGTAAAAGGTAAGGGCAGCGAAATATCAAATAAAATAATCGCGGTGGCAAAAATAAATTGGGGTCTCAGGGGCGAATCGCTTAGGACAGTTTACGCTGGAGCAATAGAGCCGGCGATGCTGTACGCAGCATCCATTTGGGCGGAGAGTTGTAAAGTAAGAGAAACTCGACAGCTGACGAGCGTGCAACGCATAACCGCGCTCAAGGCGGCGAGGGCGTACAGGACCACCTCCACATAGGCGGTCCTGGTAAACAGTAAGACTCTCCCTATCGAATATGTTGTTAGGGAGATCAGAGAAAGGAGATTAGTTAATACAGGGAAAGGACAGGAAATTATAGAAAGTATGAATCTTGCAAATAGGGAAGCTAAGAGGAAAATCGTTGTATCAAAGTTAGGGCACACGGCCGATGTTAGAGGTATCCAATTTGTCGACGCGGTAGGGATCAGGATTTACACGAACGGTTCGCGTATGGATGATGGGCAAGCAGGTGCGGCGTTTGTCGTATATAATGAGCAAAGGGAGTGTTTCGGTTTCAGACCAAACTCACGAACTGGAGCACTATCATCCAGTGCGAATTGGTTGCTATACGAAAATCTATCGATTATGTGATAAATCACACGGGTAGAAACGTGTATTACATCATCAGGGATAGTAAATCAGCGCTGACGGCCCTAACAAATATGAACACCTCGGCAGACCTCTTAGCGCACGTCTGGAGGGTAGCACATACGGCGCTCCGGTTTCGACATTTAAAGTTTTGTTGGGTTAGATCACACGATGGTAACGTAGGAAATTATAGGGCTGATGAATTAGCTAACGAGGCTGCGACAGGCGACTTCCGGATATCGCACTCGTGATACCGAGATCTCTGATTAAAAGAAAACTGCGAGAAAGATCAATACGACAATGAGAAGAGATGGAACAACCCTGCCACGGGCAAGTTGACATATAAATTCATACCGAGTATAGTAGCTCGAGATAAGCTCGAGGTGAAGCTCGACCATAAAATGGTGCAGCTAATAACAGTACATGGAACCTTAAAGGCGTATTTGCAAAGATTCTGTTTAACCGACAACGACCACTACGAATGCGGTGAAAGCGCAAAAAGCGCAGAGCACGTGCTCTTCGACTGCCCGCTTGAGGTGGAAAATCCAGCGTTGGCTGATGGGAAGTTAGCTATAGTAGGGCTAGCATGGCCAAAGAGCCTAGAAGAAGTCGGGGAAGTGGCTAACCAGAAGGCGTTCTGGACAGCCTTTAAAGAATTTGCGGGAAAGATTACGAGGTTGGACGATGATAACCGCGCGTAAATCAGGGGCTAGGAGGGGGCGGAGGGAGGATTAGAAAATTAGAATTTGACTTGGCACGATATATGAGCACGATTATAAACCTGATAAATAAAAAGAAAATAAAAATTAAAAAATAAAAAATTATAAAATTATAAAAAAAATTAAAAGCAAAAACAAAGCAAAAATTCAATAACCAAAAATCTATTATGCACGACGAACCCTCCACACCACTAAAACAATCACTGTCGAACCTTAAACGCGCGGAAAGTCGGGAATATATCAAACGTAAATAAATAATAACAAACTAAATCAGAAAACCCTCATTAATTTAAATCAGTAAAATAAATAAAGAAAATAAAATAGAGTGAAACCGAGCATCCCCCCAGGACTTTTAAAGTGATAGTGATTGCGAACGTTTAGTGCATACCCACCAGGACTTTAACAGTGCATATTCAACTCTCCTTAGAAGTAAGATATCAATAGACGTAAGAAGTCGACCAAATATTCGGATGCTGGAGAAATTTATATACGAGGTAGGAATAAAATTGTGGCGGCTGTACTCGCATAAGCATTGATTTGTATTAATAAGAAGATTTTGAAATAATTTAATGAGCACGTTTTTTGTGTGTAATGGCGCTAGCCATCATTATGTTTATGGGAGTGCAACTGATAATTTGAGTGATGTTTTTGCTAATTTATGCACTGTTACATGCTTTTGCTTACTTAGATATTTATTTATTTATTTATGTATTTCTTTTATGTTTAATTATATATTTATATTTATTTTAAATTTTATATTTTTGTCTGCATTCTATTGTTTTGTAGCTTGATGTAATTCCTATAATCTATAGGAACACTGTGGCACGATTTAAATAAAATTAAATAAAAACCCTTAACCACAAAAAATATTTGAATTACTAGATACGTATTTCGACCACTATGTGGTCATCATCAGTAGAAAAAAAAAAATTGCTGTTGTTCTGGAACACTTCAGAGAATATTCTCCTCACCACTTAGGCTGAAGTGAACCTTCCCAACCTATAATTTACTATATTGTTGCTTTAAACACTATCGAGGATATTCTCCTCACCCGCAGGCTGGTGTTCTCAACAACAAACAAGCAATTTTTTTTTTCTACTGATGATGACCACATAGTGGTCGAAATACGTATCTAGTAATTCAAATATTTTTTGTGGTTAAGGGTTTTTATTTAATTTTATTTGATGTAATTCGTTTGACGTTCTGCCGCCTATTTTTGATTGCAGTATTTATACGAAAGAAGAATGTAATTATAATATGTCAACTTAGGGAACGATAGGGAACATTAAAGACGAATACAGGATTTACTTAGAATTAAATACTTAGACCAGAGAACACGAATTTATAAATTTATAGAGTAGGCAAAATAGCTGGACTCACTATTAAAATATTTGGCGAATGCTTAGAAAATTTGAATCCATTTTTAAAATTAGCGAGCTAGATTTGGATAGTTTTAAGACTACTCTTCAGGTCGCACAGGTAAGCAAAGCTGGCAACTGCTATTTGGTAATACGGAGCCCTCCCATTTTACCTTTGTTTGTGTCTTGTTGATCGAACACACTCCAAAATCAACACTAGGGATTCCATTACTCAAACCCTATTTCTAGTTTTTGTTTTAGTTTGTTAGATTTTTATTTAGAATTGATTAATTTTAAAGCTAGATTATATTCGAAGCACGTTTATATTTTCGCGTTTAAACCCAATGTAGTACCTTCGGGCGGAGCATGGGGAAATGGCCGCAGGCATAGCGGCCTTTATTCAAATTATACTGTTTGGTTTAAAAGAACTTTCTAGTTAGCGCTTGAGTGAGCTGACGTGTTTTACAAAGCTCCCGCTTCAGTTGCAAACAAGTAAGTTTTTATGTAGGGTTTATTATTATATTTAAAGCTTTATTATTTATTGTATTTAATTTTATTATTGTGTGGCATTAGTTTTAAACACAAAGCAGTGAAATAGAATCAAAAATAATAATTTAATCCGTCAAATAATAAACAAATCAGGTTTTCTTAGAAATTTAAACTAAAATTCGCGTTTAAAATAAACTAAGTAAAATTCCGAGATAATAAACCAAAAAACTAATAAACTAACATCTCAAAATAACTTCGGAAATAATTTAAAAGGCATTTTTAATAAATTTACCGGAAAAACCGCGTAAATAGTGTAAAAACCGCATAAAATCATCAAATAAATTCGGGAAAATTCTGTAGTGTGCGTGTAATAAAATAACAAATTAAAAACCAAAATCTGGGGTCTTTTTGAATATAACAAATAGCTTAAAAAGTGTAAATTTTTAAATAATTTAAACCTAAATATTCCATACTTTAAGTACACGCGTACTTAAGGATTGCTTAAAGACGAGTTTTTAGTGTAATTAGTGGTGTTGCACTTAAAGCTCGTACCAGACAACGAGTAAACACGGGATAAGTACTTCCAGTAACCGCATTCCAATAACGCGTATTTTATTTGTGGTTTCTATATTTAATTTAAAATCCGACATTTTATAAATTTGATTTTTAAAGTATTAGTTTATATAAATTTCGCTTTGAGTTTTTTTAGCGTCGGAACGGTCAGGGCGTTTTTGATCTGGGTTTTTGTTTGTTTCTGTTGTCTCTTAGTTGTTCTGATTTTTAAGCATGGTTGTCCACCGTGATGGGGAGCCGTTACCGAAGAAGAAATGGGGTGATCGGTCGGAGTCTCTCAGGAGCGAGCGGTCGGGGGCTGGGTCGATCGCAAAAGTAGGAGAGAAAGAGCTCGTGGTCGTAATGGAGAAGTTGGTGTCGCAGCTCGACGGGGAGGTAGTCGTGTCGCAGAGGAAGCCTGGGTCTGCCATGTGTGAGTCAGAGGGGACGGCGCCCCTTGTGTGTGGAGCCGTGCCTGAGTCGCCCGCAACGTCGAGAGGCCAGCGTTGTGGGTTGACTAGTAGCAACGGAAGCGTTACGGCTAGCGATCTCGACGAGCTGGATCTCTTGATGTTCCGGGCGAGGAAGGCGCACGGCTTTATACACAAGCGGGTCCCTGCCACTTCGGTAACCATTACCGTGAACGACAGGAGAGTGATTCGCAACGCCGCGGACGAGTTCTGGTACATTGAAAATCAGCTTTTGGGGATGGTTAGGGGTCTTAGGATGTTGCGAGGTAAGGTGAAAGAGGCTGTGACGGAGGTAGCAGTCGCAGCGGCTAGGACGGAGCAGGTCATAGTAGGGCAGGGAGAATCAAGAGGTCGCTTGGTCCCAGGGATAGTTTCATATGCAGGTGCAGTAGCGAAGAAGGCAGCGTCGACGGTCGCGGTTCGTGTCAACACCAATCCAAAGGTCGAAAGAGACGTCATAATGACGTTAAAGAAGAAGGTTGATCCGGCCAAGAATGTTGTTGTCGGAGCACGTCGGACAATTAGGGGTGGCGTTGTTGTCGAGTGTGCTAGTCGGTAGGACGCCAAGCGGTTGTAGTCGACGGTGGGCGGGGCTTGTTAGGGTCTGACGGCGAGGACCATTGAGAAGAGAAGGCCGCACATTGTGCTCCCTGGGGTAGAAAAGGAGATGACGCAAGAAGAGCTCGTGAAGAGATTGGTTGTTCAAAACTCCCGCTTCAGGGGTTAGGTTCAAGGAGGAGGTCAAGGAGAAGTTCCGGTTTGACGGCAGGGGAGCCAGAGATCCGTTGGCTAGCGTTGTTTTTGAGGTGTCACCGGAGGCTAGGAGGTATTTCTTGGCGGATTCGGTCAGTCTGGGTTGGCGTAGGGTCCGGGCTCGTGATCACTGCTCAATGGTCCTATGTTATCGCTGTTATGAGTTCGGTCATAGGTCAACGGAGTGTAAGGAGCGGGTGCAGTTTTGCGGTCACTGCGCGGAAGTGGGGCATGAGTTCAAGAACAGTAGACGGGCAGTTTCTTGTTGTGTTGTTGTCTGTGCGAGGTCGAACGATAGGGTTGGTAGCGTCAGGGTCGACACTCGTTACGACACCAAGTCCAGCCAGTACCCAACGATGCAGCTGGTGAAGGCAGTCATCACCAGGAACATCGACTATGGATCCTAGGTCATTAGACGATATTCCGAGAAGTATGAAGATCACATGTGCGCAAGTTAATTTAGGCAAAGGTAAGGGGGCCACAAATAATTTCTCCAGTCGACTCCAGGCGGGAAAATCCTCAAACCGAGGACCTAATAAATCAAATCATATGCATTTTTCACACAATTGGAAGGAATAAAAAACTAATAATTGGGGGAGACTTTAATGCTAAGTCACCGTTATGGGGTAGCCCTATCGAAGACGATAGGAGCTCGCAGGTTGCTGATCTTTTTACGGAGTGAAATCTTAGTGTGATAAACACTAATGATTCACCTACGTTTGAGGGGCATAGAGGCTGCAGTTTTATAGATATTACTGCAGCTTCGCACGAGATGCTAGAAATAATTTATAATTGGGAACTTAGGTCGGATGAGATAACGTTCTCTGAGCATAAACTAATTGCATGGGATATCGACGACAAGAAAAGCACAAACGAGCAACTAACTATTATTTGCGGTTCTGTAATAAAAAAGCAAATTGGGAGCGGTTCAAACAAAAATTTGGCGAAAGCATCCTTGCGCTCGAAAACGAGCTATTAAACTGCCGAGAGGCAGATGAAATAGGAACACTTCCGAAAAAATTAAACGACGAGGTAGTAGACACGTCGTCGTACTCCATGTTGCGAAAGAAAACATTTAAAGACAGCGTACCCTGGTGGACCCGGGAACTAACCACCAAGCGGACAGAAACGCGTAACTTACGGCGCCGCTATCAATGCGCCTCGGGAAAAATAAGAGAACAACGGAGACTCGAATAGAATCAAAGTAACTGCAAATAAAAAATATTAATAGAAGAAACGCGAACAAATAAACTTAAAGAATTCTGCACGCGATATTCCGTACAGGAACCCTGGGGGACCGCAAACCGCGTAATAAGGGGTAAACAACATAAAACCGCGCTCGGTAACATAAAGAAAACAAATGGCAAATATACGGAAGGTTTTAAAATCACGGCGGAGTATTTATTAGAGAAATTTTTCTCATCAGATAATCCTGAGGAGGATGAGGGGTTGCACGATTTAGTACGGGTAGCTACTGAGGCGCAAGGAACATGTGTTGATAAGGCAATCTTAGTTCACGAAAGTAAGGGCTCTTAGAAGGATGAACCCTAAGAAGGCACCGGGGCATAACGGAATCACTTCAGACACAGCTCTAGAGACGTGCCTGTTAACCCCGTGTGTCTTTGCCGGGTTGTTTAATCTTTGTCTAGAGAGGGGCGTTTTTCCACGTTGCTTGAAAGTCCAGAACGTGAAATTTATCCCTAAACCTATAAAGGCGGATGCGTCAGACCCGGGCAGTTATCGTCCAATTAGCATGCTGCCGGTGCTAAGGAAAGCTTTGGATCGCGTTATGACTACGAGAGTTGGGCGCTTAGTGCGAGACAGCGGAGGTTTTAATAACCGACAGTTCGGTTTTGTGGAGGGAAAGTCGACTATCGACACACTAGAGTTCGTTGTCGGGGAAATTAAGCAGGCAAGAGAGAGTACTGTGTTGTTGTTGCTTAGGACATTTCAGGAGCATTTGATGCTGCCTGGTGGCCATTAATCGTTTGCGAGTTACATCGTAGGGGTTGTGCGCTGAACTTGATGTCTTTAGTCAAGAGCTATTTTTCGGGGCGACTGGCACAGGTTGAAATTCCGGGTGAAATTTAGTCGCGCGAGGTGGAAAGGGGGTGCCCGCAGGAGTCTTACTCTGGTCCCGCTTTTTGGAAGTTGTTGTATGAAAGCATTTCTAAGGTCAAGTTGCCTGCAGGGTTCTCAATCGTAGGGTTTGCGGATGACACGTTTTTAATTATCAGATCGCAATTATTAATGGACATGCGAACAAAACCAAACAAGGCGTTAAATAAATTGCACGAATGGTCGCAGCAGGTAAAATTGAAATTTAATACGTCAAAATCGAAGGCACTATATTTCGGGACGAAACCGGGACAGCGACCCCCTAGGCTAGAGCTAGGAGGAGAGAAAATCTCGTTCAGAGACGCCATCACGTACCTCGGTGTCAAAATAGACGATAAATTAAATTGGAAAGCGCACGTGCAATACGTAAAAAGTACAGGCAGCAAATTATCAAATAAAATTATGGCGGCGGCAAAAATAAACTGGGGCTTCAGCGGCGAATCGCTGAGGACGGTCTATGCCGGAGAAATAAAGCCGGCAATGCTGTACGCAGCATCTGTATGGGCGGAAGGTTGTAAAGTCCGGGAAATGCGTCAATTGACAAGCATACAACGAATAACTACTCTAAAGGCGGCGAGGGCGTACAGGACCACCTCCACGGAGGCGGTCCTGGTAATCACTAGGACTCTTCCTATCGATTATGTCATTAAGGAGATTAGGAATAGGAGATTAATAGACATAGGGAAAGAGCGCGAAATTAGCGAAGATATTAATCTTGGTAATAGGGAGGTTTCGAGAAAGATTGTTGTATCAGGGTTGGGACACCCGGCCGATATTAAAAGAATCGAGTTTGTCGAAGGTAATGTGGACGCGATGGGTATCAGAATTTATACGGACGGTTCACGTATGAACGATGGGCAAGCAAGCACGGCGTTTGTCGTGTATAAGCAGGAAAGGGAGGTGTTTCGGTTTCAAACCAAACTCGCGAACTGGAGCACTATCTTCCAGTGTGAATTGGTAGCCATACGAGGGGCTACCAATTACGTAATAAACCATACTGGTAGAGTCGAGTATTATATAGTCAGTGATAGTAAATCGGTGCTGACGGCTTTAACAAATATGAACACCTCGACAGACCTCCAAGCGGATGTCTGGAGGATAGCGCATACGGCGCTCGAGTTTCGGCGTTTAAAGTTCTTTTGGGTTAGGTCGCACAATGGCAACGCGGGAAACGATAGGGCTGATGAATTAGCTAAAGAGGCCGTGACGGACGACTTTCGGATATCACATTCCTCGATACCGAGGTCTCTAATTAAAAGAAAGCTGCGCGAAAAGTCAATTCGATAATAGGAAGAGAGGTGGAACAACGCTGCCACGGGCAGGTTGACCCACAAACTCATACCGAGCATAGTAGCTAGAGATAAGATCGAGGTAAAGCTCGACCATAAAATGGTACAGCTGGTGACAGGGCACGGCGCCCTGAAAGCGTATTTGCAAAGATTCGTTTTAACTGACAACGACCGTTTCGAATGCGGTAAGGGCGCAGAGCACGTGCTCTTCGACTGCCTACTCGAGATAGCAAATCGAGGGTTAGGCGATATGAAATTAGCTATCGCAGGGTAGCATGGCCAAAGAGCCTAGAGGAAGTCGGGGAAGTGACTAACCAGAAGGCGTGCTGGACAGCCTTTAAAAAATTTGCGGGAAGGGTCGCAAGATTGGACGGTGATAACCGCGTGTAAATCGAAGAGTGGGGGAAGATTGAAAAATTTTGGATTTCGACTTGGCGTGAAAATAATATGATGAGCATGATATAACCAAAACCTGTATATTAATTAAAAAAAATAATAAAAAAAATTATAATTATAGCAATATAACAGTCTAGTCTAATATGCACGACTAACTTCCACACCGCTAAAACAATCACTGACCTTAAACGCGTGGAATATCGGGAATAAATCAAAACATAAATAAATAATAAGAAACTAAATCAGAAAACTTTTAATAATTTAAATCAGTAAAATAAATAAAGAAAATAAAATAGAGTGAAACCGCGCATCCCCCCAGAACTTTTAAAGCGATAGTGATGGTGAACCCTCCCAGAACGTTTAGTGCATGCCCACCCACCAGGACTTTAACAGTGCATATTCAATTCCTCTTAGAAGTAAGAAACAAATAGATGTATGCAGACGACCAGATCCTCGGATGCTGGAGAAATTTATAATAAGGGTGAGAATAAAATTGTGGCGGCTGTACTCGCATAAGCATTGATTAGTAGTAATAAGCAGATTTTGAAATAATTTAACTAGCACGTTTTGTGTGTAATGGCGCTAGTCAATATAATGCTCATGCGAGTGCAGCTGATAATTTATTTGGGTTTATTCTGCTAAATGTACTGTTACATGCTTTGTTTATATTATATATATATATATATATATATATATATATTACTATAATTATAGGGTAGTTTAGGGGTAGGTTAAGTCACAGGGGTTGTAGAATAAATAAAAGAAACTTCCAGTTAACAAAAGCACATAATCACAGATATTATAAGAGTAAATAGGTCACTATACATATTGTTAGTTGAGAGCACACTGTATATAAAAATATATGAGATTAATCGCATAAGAACTAGAAATATTCAAGAGTAGTTACAAGTTAAGATAAGATTAGAAAACGTAACAAAATGCATCAAAATTAAATCAACGGGAAACCTATATGAATTGGCTTAATAAATATTTAACAAGGGCGTTAAATATATCATCGTATACGCAGTCTAAAATTATGCATTATTTGAAAATCGTACGTTACATAAAGTATTACATTTGTTCAAAAATACAACTTAACTAGGAAATAAACAAACACCAAATTTATTTCGGTTTACATTAAAATAAGCAATAAAAAATGAATACGTGACTTAATAAACGGAAATTCGTGGGATTTCTCAATTAAATATCATGGTATGTAAATGAATACGTGACAAGTTATGCATTCATCCAAATATTTGAATTATACAATTGGTAAAATTCCCGGAGTACACAAAGATAAAGACAAATGGTGTCGCCCCAACACGTGAAACAACGAATAGAAAATAAAAGGTACGGCCTTTAAATACGATAACAATTGAACGAGTTTAGTATACATTTTAAACTGTGCTACGACCATACTCAGAAGTGCTAAATTATTTATGAAAGTAAATGAAAATCATTTTGAAAAGTGTAAAAAATTATGCAAGTGTGAGCCGATCTATTATAGACGTAAGTAAACAACGACTTAGTAAAAATACAATTTCTAACATAAATAAAACAGAGCTCTGGTTAATTCTCTGGTTAATCACCTCCTGTAAATTACTCTGGTTAATGAATTTTTGGTAATTACTGACATGGTAAATGTTCTATTACTGTCTTGTTAATTACGGAGATGGAAAACCTTTTATTTACTGATATACAAATTGAATCTTAATTTAGATTAACTTATGGGATTTTGAATAACGATTTGGATAGTATTTTGGTTTTGATGTCGACTTCCAAATTCGACTCTAAATATTTAGACTGGGCACGAAAACTCTTGGGGAATGCAGGAAACTATAGGACCATTCTAGGTTAGACATATTGATATAATTTATTACTGAAAACTGTTTTAATTCAATATTTTTCGCATATGTAAGAGTCAACAAAACAGTGGTTTTATTGATCAATTTATGAAAGGTAATAGGCATCTTGAAACGTTTCAAAAGGTCTCTAAATATAAACAAAAGGCTCGTTTGCTGGTTTCAATTTCTTAAATCTGGTATATGTAAATATTCTGAAAAGGGGAAGATTTTAAAAATTGTAAATATTTAATCATTATATTGTGTATTGTAGAATTGCTTTATTTAATTGATTCAGCTAGTTGAGGCAAAGAAAATCCATAACTTAACATTTCACATCATAAGTGCTTGATTAATATAAAGGGGATAACACAGCAATTTATGGTATGCTTATCATAAGGGCCTAATATATAGAAATAACACAGCATTTTATTTCGCACAAAAACGTGCGGCAAAAATTATCACAGCAATATATATGCTGTGTATATATATGTGTATATATATATTACTCATATTTAGACCAGGGTAGAAAATTAAATAATCACATCAAATAATTTTAATCACCGTGTAGAAGCTTTGCTATAAAAAAAAAAAAAGGAAGCAGTATTAAAAAGCTCTGCGTGTAATTTAATTATTCCTAGTAAAGAAACAAATAGAAAATTACGTGCAAAATTTATATTAATTAACTCAATTTTAAGTAACCGGTATTAAACAAAATGTACAGATAATAATTAATATTTGATTAGGAGTCACTAAAAATTAAAAGGTATTATTTTAATTGGAGTTAATTGAACCATTAGTAACATATAATATCTATAAAAACTTGAAAAAACCCAATAAAATGCAAATCGTGGAAGTGTTATTTAGAAGTATTATGTTTGAACACTTGCGTAATTTTAAAAGGCTCATTCTGCGTAAATTTGGCAGATAACAAATGGTTACAGAGAATCTTGGAGAAACCGTAGCTTAATAGTTACGGGAAATGCTAAAGGTGGGTTATTTCACAGTCCACATGGACTGAAATAATCGATAATAAAGAATATCAATTTGCACCAATAAGAACAGGGTAGATAGAGACAGATAATATGCGCAAGACCGAGACACATATAGTTAAAGGCGTGAGTGGAGCAACGTCACTGGGTTGCGATTGGTTGAAAATAAGAGGCAAACTTGAGAGGTAGAAATAACATTTCTGTATAAAAATTAATTAGTTATTTCCAGACGTTGCGAGCCGTGTCGAAATTTCTGAGATTTAACTGGTGCGAGTGCAAATTTCGTAAAAATCGCATGCCGGGCTGCGGAATGGGAACCTAGCATGCGAAATTCTGAAGAATTGTCCGTTTTGGGGACAAGACCGACAGACAGGCTAACCTCTATATATACCCAGGTTAATATGAACAAGCTATCTTAGATTTTCGACTTGATTCAATGCGTTAAACAGTGCTTTTTAGTTTTCCGATTTTGATTAAATAATTTAAACAGTTTGCTCGTTTATTTTGGTGATTTAAAACAGTTTGTTCTTTACGTGCTACAATGAATGTACTTTAGTGCACTTAGAAAAGAAGATACAAGGTAATAAAGTCTAGTATCACTGTACCAATTAGTCTAATTTGCAACGACAAATGAATACACAAAAGTAGGCAGTTTTGGCGTATATTGGTGAAAGAAGCATGAATTTTTTTGCTATTTTTCGGGGGTGTTAATAATTAAATGATTCGTAAACGTTGTCTGGATCCACAAAACAAGCTTCTGATATACACAAATGAGTTCCGGAAAAGCACTGAACCAACTTTAGATGAATGGTGGTGTAAATTTTAAAGGCGACCAGTAATCCGAGGACCTAAACATAACCTAGTTGGATTGGTGTGATTAACAGAGGACGATGTTCATTGACGCCACGAGTGCAGTAACCTTCAGGTAACTTATGCTTTGCTGTTGGATTTTGATGTTTTCGTGTGTGTTGAATAACTTTATAATTTATTTACTTAAAATGGACAGTAATGAAGTTGTACTAACAACAAATTTTTAATTTTAAGGTGAAAGTTTCTTGTTTAAGTCGAAAGGAGTATTTAGTATTTATGTTCTTGATGAAAATTTGGGTATGTCTTTGAGCTCAATTAGACGAACCTGGTTAATTAACGTAAAGGGGTGGGAGATGCTCCCTTTGTACTCAGACTCAGGTCTGCATATATTGTTATATTAATTAGTAGGTATCTACAAGGACTTTAATTCTGGATGCACATTAAAATGATAATAAATTTAATCTTGAAATTTTCTGATACTGAAATTTATGCTGAATTTTAATTTTGAAATTTTAATGTATTGTGAATATTGATGTAAATAGAGTTAACGTTGGTGTTTGTGATAGGAATGTGTTTGTTTTTTTATGATTGAGGATGAAAGTCATATAGGGGAGCAGCCGAAGCGATGAACAGAAGAAAGTCACTACATTTGATTTTTTCCAATGCTCCACCCGAAAGGTACTACATTGGCCAGGAAGCGAGTTTTTTTTTTACCTGGAAAATTTTGGAATTTTGCCGAACCCTTGCCGTTCCAAGCAAGGTAGGGATCTTTAACGTGCGTGACAACACTCACACACGGGACCTCCATTTTACCTCTCATCCGAACGAGGGTGTATTTTTGTGAAAAATGCTCGCCTAACATTTTTCAAGCGGACCGTGTCGGGATTTGAACCCGGGACCTTGGGCGTAGTAGTCACACACATACCACTACGCCACGGAACCGCCTACAGAAGAAAGTCAACGGAACAGTTGAGTTAATGAATAGCTTTTTGTAGGATTCACAGCATTCTTGACGCCCAATTCGTGAGGCTCGATTCTAATACAGGAAACACAGCAATATATATATATATATATATATATATATATATATATATATTTACTTTATATCTATTTATATTTATATTTATTTGCATGTGTTATATTATTTTGGGGCTTGAACTGTTTTCTGACGCTCTGCCGCCATTTGAGAAAATTGCACTAATAATATAAATCAGTTAGGGAATGATAGGAAAAGCTAGAAACGGATTTAGGCAAAATTACTTAGACCAGGTAGGACGAATTTGTAAATATATAGATCAGGCAAATAGTTGGATTCACTATTAAAATATTTGGCGAATGCTTAGAAATCTGAATCCATTTTTAAATTAGTTAGCTATAGCTTTGGATAGTCTTAAGTCGACCCTTCAGGTCTCTCTGGTAAGCAGAGCTGGCGACTGCTATCCGGTATTACGAATCCCCCATTTTACCTTTTCTTGTGTCTTGTTGATAGGACACACTCCAAAATCAACGTTAGGGATACCATTACTCAAACCTTATTTTTAGTTTTGTTTCCGTTTGTTAAATTTTTTTTGATTAAGATCAATTAATTTTGAAGTTCGATTACATATGAAGTACGTTAATTTCGCGTTTAAACCCAATGTAGTACCTTCGGGTGGAGCATTGGGGACGTGGCCGCAGGCATAGCGGCCCTTATTCAAATTATAATATTTGGTTTAAAAGAAGCGTGATGTACTGTGGTGTTCTGGTTTTCTGGGGTCACCCTTCCAATGCTTTGTAGTAACAGAGATCGCGGTTATAAATAACTCTACCTCGGGTAAATGCTAAATGCTAAATGCAATGCGGCACCTTACGGAAGTCGCATGTAAATAGGCTTCGGTACCTATACGGTTGGTAAGCGGAATCTAGCGTACAGACGGCTTCCTTGATTGGCAAAAATTAAAACGGTATGACGGCGGAATGTTCTCAATCCTGGCGTGCTTGTAGACGTTACGAGCTCTAGGAGGCTGATGGCCCTGGGTACGGGGGTGGATCGGAATAGGCTGTTTCATGGCGGGATCCCGTCCGTAGTGTGGTTATAGGTGTTTAGTTTATTTTAACCTATTACATTTGATAGTCATAAGGAGATAATCTTAAAGAAATCCCTAACCACATGAGATGCTTGGTGACTTCCGCCTTGCACTATTTTAACTTCCCACCAAGAAGTTTGGTAGTTTTCTTAAGGAGAGGACAAAAAGAAGTGATTTTCTCTACCTTTTGCAGTGCCCCTTATACCGAAGTATGATTTTATTGCATATTCTGACCGCTTATTTGTATTCGAGGTGTGTTGGAAAAGTTAGTTTTTGATTAGGGCTGCTATACGCGTGCATGTTATTTGTTGTGTGATGCGCGCTTATTAGCCATTTAGTTTGAAGATGGTTGGTTGTATAACCCTACATAGCGCCCTCCCCGTGTCAAGGGACTGCGTTAGTAAAGATAGAAGCGATCTTTAAGAAGTGTATTTTCCTACTGCTTCTTGTAGTTGTAGTTGAAGGAGTGCAACTTGAATATTTTGGACTCGTGATGACTGTTTCAAGGAATTTACTGTCCATGTATGTTGGTTTGACCCTGCCAATTGAAACAGTTGTTTTCTTGCTCTGTTTGTAGATGGTAACCGTTTTGTCGTCCGTGTGGATTACCTTGTATAGTCTATCGTATATATTTTGTTGAGCATTTTTGTTGCCTCCGCAGTATAGAAAGCTGTGGCTTGAGTTTTTCAAACTTTGGTGTCTTATATTAGTTGTAGTCGTTAAAAGTGGTAAGGCGGCTAAATTAGCAAGTGTCTCAAGATGTGTTTGTGCCGTTAACTTGCTTAAACTAGTAAGGAATTCGCCTTGTAGGTGTAGCGTTTCGCAAATGTAGGTTCTGCAGATCCAACGTTTACTTATTTCTTCTAAACATTTTTGATACCTATTAGATTAAATATCATGCTTTAAACTGTTTGTCCGTCTCGTGGCAAATCGAGGCAATTTACAATTGTAGCTAGAATCGTTCTACCATGCCAATGGACTGCGAATGATATGCTGTTGTATGGTTTCTCGTCAATCCCATCGAGGTTTCTAATTGTTTGAACAGTTGCAATTCAAATAGACAACTTTGATTTGTTGTGACTCCGAGTAGTACAGCAAAGCGCGCGATCCATTGTTCGATAAATACTCTGGCATCCATTTCAAATTTAATGTTTTGAGAGGTATTGCCTTTTTCCATCTTGTAAAGCGGTCGAATTTTGAATATGGTGGTTTGAAATTGTGCGTTCCTGTGACCACATATCTTGTGACATTTGATCTTTGACATTGGATATAACTTCGTGTCCAAGTGCGGCACTCTGAATTGATGCCAGACTAAACGAATTTTTGGGTTACCAGCTCGTGGGTGCTTTTATGCCAGGGTGTAATAAATTGTGAACGTTTTCCATTGTCGACAGTGTATCTGCGACAATGCTTTCTTTCTCTGAAGTGTGTATGATGTGTGTCGAATAATGGATTATTTAATTTAGACATCTGATTTGCCTGGGCGTACATTTTTCCAATTACTGTTGGAAAATAAGGTTAGAGGTTTGTGGTCTGTGGAGATTGTATAATATCTGTTTAAACTGCTTGACATTTATGTAAATTGTAAGAAGTTCTTGGTCGTGTGCGGAATATTCTGTCGAACAAAAAGCTAATGGTTGCCGTTGATGGGCTTGGGAGTGTTTACGCGTGTATGCTATTTGCCTGCATGGTGCCTGCACATTAGTCAATTAGTTAGGAGTATGGTTGGTTGCATACTACTACAGTATTATTGCATGTACGCGTCATGTATATTGCATAGATACAATTTGGTCTGAACCTGGCTCTCTTTATCTACTATTGTAAAATGCAATATTTTCAAAAGCAATAAGATCGTTTTTAATTATATACATTTATGTCTTTTTCTATACTGAATTTTTAACGATAGTTCTCGCGCATTTGACTTCCACTTCTCATCAAAATTCAGCAGCAACATATACTAATTAAATTGGGAATTTGAAACAAAGAAGCATATTTAAGTAAAAACATTGTTATCGTGGTATAAAATTACAATACCTACTACCTATCTTTTAGGAAAATCAGATTCAATTGCCTATTATGATTTACTACCAACAATTACCATAGTTGAATATATTTTAATGACAGAAGTTTGTTAACGAATTTATTATTTGCATATAATACACAAAACTTCACTTTATGTAATGTTATTCGTCAAGATAATGTTCTTTTGTTTAGCAGTAATTTAAGAATTAGTCGGCATAGAGTATCAAACTTTTCTGCTTGCAGAACATGCACTATTACACTAATTGCATAGTTCATTTTAAAATAAAATGCAGAAGTTCGAAGTAAATACACAATTACTACCTTTGAAAGGACACTTTTTCTTATGGAATGCAGGTAAGTAATGCTCTCTAGAGGTTTGTAAATTTTTGTTCAACACATATATTATACGGTTTTCCATTACTTAATATATTTTTGATAATAGTATAAACTATTAATGCAGTATCGAACCTTTTGACGTAAATGAACCTCCAACTTTTTTTACCATTATAATGAAGGTTTAGTAAATGTAATGATTAATTGAATAAGAAATCAATAAGGTTGCAGTAGCAGATTTAACATCTTTCGGTCTTTCACCAGTTAAAACTTTGATCCTCTAGATTACCCAGTGAACAATTATGAAAATATAGTACAATGCACTACAAAATAATTTAGAAGTATGTTGTAAATCTTAAAAGCACCGTCGGTGGGATTTATACGCAACCAACTACTTGGTGTCAGTATCAAAATTTATGTTGGCTAACACAGATAAGTTTTCAAACTTTTAATTGATGAAAACAAATGCACCCACAGAACAAACTAAACTGCTATAGTAATGAACATTTTTAGTGCTATTTCAGCATTAGGAGAAACTTTCTCAACATTCTGGGATTGAACAGGTAAATGTTAATATTCATTTCTAGCGTTTTCTATCAGTTTGTTATTGTAGTTCTCAGAATGCGAGACATTAGTAAATGAATCTTTTAGGTAAGTTTAGTTGCTACTAATCATGTGTTGCACGAAGATTACGCTCACAAGACTTTGACTTTAAGATCGGTTACATAAAGAGCACGTGCAATATTTCAGCGAATCCCTTTAGTAGAAGCTACGGAAATATCAATAAGAAATTCTAAGACGTACTTAAGGCAATGACTAACTTACTGCGTGATGGAAGCTCATATACAGCGATAACGAAATATTAAAAGCTCAGGCCGAAAATAATAACAGGACAGATTAATCAAAAACCGCTAAAATTCCTGATTATTTGCATTTTAAGGTTGAATGAGAGTTTCTAATGTAACATTGGAATGAAAACGATATGTATATATGTATATATGTATATATGTATATATATATATATATATATATATATATATATATATATATATATTACTCAAATTTAGACCAGGGTAGAAAATTAATTAACGACATCAAATAATTTTAATCACTCTGTATAAAGAAACAAATAGAAATTACGTGCGAAATTTATATTAATTAATTCAATTTTTAAGTAACGGGTATTAAACAAAGTGTACAAATAATAATTAATATTTAATTGGTATTCGCTAAAAATTAAAAGGTAGAAGTCAATGCCATTCATTATTATTTTAATTGGAGTTAATTGAACCATTAGTAATATATAATAAGCATAAAAGCCTGTGAAAATCCAAGGTTGGTAACAAACAGCTGAAAGGAAGGTTAAAATACCATGAAATAAAGCTCGGAGAATTATATATTAAAACGTTCATTAGGAGCACACACCTGCAAACTTTTAAATGTCAAATTCTAATAAATTTGAATAGATAAACATGCAGCTTCTACGTATATTGGAAACGGTCGGATATTTTAGCAGGAAATGCTAGATGAAGGGTTAATTTACTCAAGTAGGAATCCACGTGGATTTAAAAAGCAGATAGTAAAAAATATCGATTTGTACCACTCAGACCAGGGTAGAAAGGGATGGATAAAACGCGTAAAGCAGAGACACTGATAATAAAGGCGTGATTTGTAAAGTTTCACTAGGGCTACGATTAGTTGAAATAAGATGCAAACATGAGAGGGGAAAGCATAGCAGTTGGTGTGTAAAAATTAATTAGTTATTCTCGGACGTGTTGCAAGCCGTGTAGAAATTTCTTAGATTTTCAACTTGGACGTGTGCAAATTTAGTAGAATTGCTGTGCCGAGCCGTAGAAAGGGAAAATAGAACGCGAAATTCTAAAATTGCCCGTTGCGGGACAAATTCGACTTGCAAGCGTACCATTTTATAAACCCGTGTTAATAGGAGTTTCGCTCTCTTAGATTTTTGATTTTATTCAATACTTTAAACAGTTTTGCTCTTTATTTTTTGACTATTCGATACTTTAAGTAGAATACGTGGTGATAACGTGCTACAATAAAAGTTATTAGTGCACTTAGAGAAGATACAAGGTAATAAAGTCTAGTTATATTTGCGAGTATTACTGTACCAATTATCCAAATTAGTAACGATAAATAAATACATTGAAGTATGCAGTTTTGTATAGCGTGAACGAATTATGAATTTCTTTGCTATTTTTCGGGGGTGTTAATAATGTTAATAATGTTATTCGTAAACGTGATTGGATCTACAAAATAAGATTTAGATATACGTAGATGAAATCCTGAGAAGCCCTGAAACCTTGTTAGACGAATGGTGGTGTACAAAAATTTTAAAAGCGGTCAGAATCTGAAGCCGTAAACATAAACCAGCTGGAATGGTAGAATGAGCAAGTCCGATGTACATTGAAGCCACGAGTGCAGTAACCTTCAGGTAAATTTATGCAATTTTGTTCGATCTTAGATGTTTTGGTGTGTGTTGAATATCTTTATAATTTGTTTGATAAAAATGGACAGTAGTAAATTTGTATAAACAACAAATTTTTAATTTTAAGGTAAAATTCTCTTGTATAAGTAGAAAGGAGTATTTATCAGGTTTATGTTTTTGATTATGATGAAAATTTGGGTCTGTCTTTGAGCTCAATTAGACTAACCTGTTTAATTAACGTAAAGGGGTGGGAGATGCTCCCTTTTATTCAGACTTAGGTCTGCACATATTGTTTATTTAATTAGTATGCATCCTACAAGGACTCTAATTCTGGATGCAAATTAAAATGATGACAAATTTTAACTTGAAATTTTATGATGCTGAAATTTATGCTACAATTTAATTTTGAAATGTTAATGTATTATGAATATTGATGTAAATAGAGTTAACGTTGATGTTTGTGGTAGGAATGTGTTTGTTTTTTTTATGAATGAGGATGAAAGTTTGAACTAGGCGAGCAGCCGAGGCGGAAAGAGTAAAAAGGCGATTATCAGAAGAGATTCACCAGGGCGAGAATCACAGCAAATCTTGGTGCCCAATTCGAGAGGCTCGAATTTTTTTTTTTACTCTGGTGAGGCTTTTTGTAGGTTTCACAGCAAATCTTGACGCCCAATCTGTGGGGCTCGAATAATCAGCAGAAAGTACCAGTTCCCGTGACCAGAGGCGCATTTCACAGCAATATATATATATATATATATATATATATATATATATATATATATATTGCCGTGTAACTTCTATATACCTCTGGAATTCCTTAAAATCGTTCGAGCCCCACAGAATTGGGTGTCATAAATTGCCGTGTAACTAACTGGAATTCCGTTTGAGATTCGAAAATTATTAATTTACAAAAAAATCGTAAATGTAATAAACAAAAAAAAATTCAAAAAAAAACATATCTTACCCAGATTCTGCTTCCATCAACTTAATTACTTCAACAGCTCCCTGGCTAGCTCAGTTGGGCCTCCTCTTGGATACCTAGATTTACTATCATACTCTTTATCGTTCACGCACACTCTCAATAAAACCACAAAATAATACAACAATCATACAATATTTATTTACCACTATTCACAAATAATAATTCAAGATTATTTACATTTCGGTGCTAAGTTACACCTCAATAAATTCTATCTTTGTAAAGTCCAAGATTTTGAATTGAAATTTCAAACACATTGAATGTAACAGGAGTAAATGGGCCCTGAATAATACCTTATTAAATTTTTTTTTATTTATAATTATTTCTAATTAGTACACTCTGGAGTATGGTGAGCTCATGATAACCCAGTTTATTTTATTAATGTATGCTTTTTACTTTGCATACTCTTACTACAAACACAAAAAAACCCATGTACTCTTAACAATAAAATTTTAAATTCCAGAGGAATGTTAATAAGCTTTATATGCACTTTTAGATTTATATTCAAATACCATAATCAAAATTAGTTATACGTATTATTTTCAATACGCAAAATAATGCAAAATACCATCAAAGTTCACTCTCACACATCACAATATTTTTCATAGTTTATATAAAAAACAGCAAATTCTAATGCGTTACCTGGAATTTCTTGAAGATCCCTACTCCGTTGACGATGAAGTTTAGTTTCTGCACTCTCGGTTTCGTGGTTCTGCTCTGTTTGCCGCCTCCAGCTATTTATAGATGAACATCTAAGTTGTGCTGCATGCTATTTATTCAAGATCCATCCAAATCCAAATATATTACACTTTTTCATTATTGCATAGTTTAATTTACGTTACTTTACGAGCTTGTTAAAATATCTGTTGTACCTCAGTTAAAAATAAACTCGACACTTTCCGCGTTTCAAACTACGAGGCCAACAATTTAACACTGTACTATTTAATTTATAAATTTTAAATACTTACAAGCTCGTTAGTAGATTTCTGTACGTAGTAAGCGTTGCGAATTAACGAAGTCAAAGAGAAACTTAATAACTCTTCTCTTATATTTAGACGATTCTAAGTGTACCTCTCCAAACCCACCTAAAGCGAAACACTTAATTCAACTAATATTTCCTCAAATTTTGGTGTAACCGTTTTCAAAATCTTTGAAATTTAGCTCGTTGATACGATATTTTCCGAAAAAACCCGCATTCAATTTTCCCGTGTTCGTTTGTTGTACAACTAACTATTTAGACTAATGATATATTTCAGTGACGACTTGAAACCCCGCCTGTATTAACTCTATTCCTCTCTTATACATATTATATGTTTCCTTCTAACCTTGTTTGAGTGGTAGAAAATCGATATTACTATCCGCGTGCTATCTAATCAACGTGGACTGACTACGTGCGTTTCGAAGTAAAATGCTATTACGCCTGTCTCATTCCGAAGCATATAATTGATTGTCCATCCCTTCTGCGCTTTAAGGAAACTTTTGGTTAGCATTTATGCGAAACATCCGACCGTTTGCACAATATACCTCGAATTTTGTTTTTTATCTACACAAATAACGAGAAGTTGACCTTTCAAAACATGCACCTGTGCCTAATTAACGAACGTTTAAAAGTAACATTTCTAAGAGTTTTCGTTTCAAGGTATTTCATATATTCGACGTGTTTGTTTGTTAGTAAAGCGTTTCGCCTTGGAATTATCGATTTTTCATGCTCTTATGCGTATTAGACGTTATAACCCTTTCAATTAAACTCAATTAAATTAATTAATAATTACCAATGACTTATACTATTTATTTTCTTTACGAACCTGCTAAATTTTAATCCCAAACTATAAAATTTTGGTAATACTTGTTCCTTTAAATTAACTAAATGAAATAAATTTCGCACGTAAATTATGGTTGTTTCCTCTATACAGGGTGTTTGAAATTGCCTTGTTCATACCTAAATTTAACCCTTTAAAACCACTACAATATATATATATATATATATATATATATATATAAAGAATATGTAAATTTACTGAGTCTTAAAATAATATTAAAGAATGAAATTTATTGGCAAGTGACTCAATATTAGCCACAAGGGCATCCTGTCGACGCGTTTCGCCCTAATTGGAGCTCATCAGGACAGGAGTAGCAAAGATGTAATATTTAACACGAACACATTATGGGAAGTACAGTATCACCTAGCCCACAATTTGTGCCTTCGTGCTGTTTCACCTGACTTTGCAGGTTTTATCAACAGTCGGCACGGAGGAGATCCGGTTCAACTGCCTTTTTCCATAGCCAAAGATTATAATTATAAAGAATATGTAAATTTACTGAGTCTTAAAATAATATTAAAGAATGAAATTTATTGGCAAGTGACTCAATATTACCACAGGGCATCCTGTCGACGCGTTTCGCCCTAATTGGGGCTCATCAGGACAGGAGTAGCAAAGATTTAATATTTAACACGAACACATTATGGGAAGTACAGCATCACCTAGCCCACAATTTGTGCCTTCGTGCTGTTTCACCTGACTTTGCAGGTTTTATCAACAGTCGGCACGGAGGAGATCCGGTTCAACTGCCTTTTTCCATAGCCAAAGATTATAATTATAAAGAATATGTAAATTTACTGAGTCTTAAAATTATATTAAAGAATGAAATTTATTGGCAAGTGACTCAATATTAGCCACAAGGGCATCCTGTCGACGCGTTTCGCCCTAATTAAGGCTCATCAGGACAGGAGTAGCAAAGATGTAATATTTAACACGAACACATTATGGGAAGTACAGCATCACCTAGCCCACAATTTGTGCCTTCGTGCTGTTTCACCTGACTTTGCAGGTTTTATCAACAGTCGGCACGGAGGAGATCCGGTTCAACTGCCTTTTCCATAGCCAAAGATTATAATTATAAAGAATATGTAAATTTACATGTCTTAAATATTATAATATGAAATTTATTGGCAGTGTATCAAATTAGGCAAGGAGCATCCTGTCGACGCGTTTGCCCTAATTAAGCCATAGGCAAGGAGTACAAGATGTAATATACACGAAGCACAATTATGGGAGTACAGCTTACCTAGTCCCACTAATTGTGCTTCGTGCTAAATTTTTCTACCTGACTTTGCAAGGTTTATCAACGCGTCGGCACGGAGGATATCCGGTTCAACTGCTTTTCCATAGCCAATAAGATTATAATTATAAAGAATATGTAAATTTTAATGATCATTAAATTTACATATTTTATAATTATAATCTTTTGGCTATGGAAAAGGCAGTTGAACCGGATCTCTCCGTGCCGACTGTTGATAAAACCTGCAAAGTCAGGTGAAACAGCACGAAGGCACAAATTGTGGGCTAGGTGAAGCTGTACTTCCCATAATGTGTTCGTGTTAAAAATTACATCTTTGCTACTCCTGTCCTGATGAGCCCCAATTAGGGCGAAACGCGTCGACAGGATGCCTTGTGGCTAATATTGAGTCACTTGCCAATAAATTTCATTCTTTAATATTATTTTAAGACTCATTAAATTTACATATCTTTATAATTATAATCTTTTGGCTATGGAAAAGGCAGTTGAACCGGATCTCCTCCGTGCCGACTGTTGATAAAACCTGCAAAGTCAGGTGAAACAGCACGAAGGCACAAATTGTGGGCTAGTGAAGCTGTACTTCCATAATGTGTTCGTGTTAAAATTACATCTTTGCTACTCCTGTCCTGATGAGCCCCAATTAGGGCGAAACGAGTCGACAGGATGCCCTTGTGGCTAATATTGAGTCACTTGCCAATAAATTTCATTCTTTAATATTATTTTAAGACTCAGTAAATTTACATATTCTTTATAATTATAATCTTTTGGCTATGGAAAAAGGCAGTTGAACCGGATCTCCTCCGTGCCGACTGTTGATAAAATCTGCAAAGTCAGGTGAAACAGCACGAAGGCACAAATTGTGGGCTAGGTGATGCTGTACTTCCCATAATGTGTTCGTGTTAAATATTACATCTTTGCTACTCCTGTCCTGATGAGCCCCAATTAGGGCGAAACGCGTCGACAGGATGCCCTTGTGGCTAATATTGAGTCACTTGCCAATAAATTTCATTCTATAATATTATTTTAAGACTCAGTAAATTATATTATATATATATATATATATATATATATATATATATATATAGTTATGATATTGATATAATATCTTCACAGGCGC
This sequence comes from Platerodrilus igneus, assembly GCA_036346225.1. Taxonomy (NCBI): domain Eukaryota; kingdom Metazoa; phylum Arthropoda; class Insecta; order Coleoptera; family Lycidae; genus Platerodrilus; species Platerodrilus igneus. The sequence continues at coordinate 130,104 of JARFIW010001400.1, forward strand.
TGTTGTTAATTTCCTTAAAATTGAAATACGCCCAACAACTTGAACAGTTTAACTCAACAAAGACAACTTAATTTCAAGGCATCCGTGTTAAAGTTAGTTTCAGAATTTCAAAAGTTATTTTTTTACTAAATACAAGTTCATTATAATTTTAAAAATGCTTTTAAAGATGTATAAAATCTTCAAGAATGTATAAATACCAAAATCTATTTCAAGTATCATCAAACTCAAATTTTTTTATAGAATTATTAAAATTACATTTACAGCCTTTTAAATTTTAGTGCACTAATATTTATGCCGATTCACAAAATAAATCAAATTTAAATAAAATATTATCAGAACTCGATATTGGTTTAAATTATACTCCAACAAGATCATTAATTCTTAGGTCAATTCGATCAATAATTATCCTTTTAACTTAATTCAAATAAAATAAAATATTGCAGCTATAATTAGATATACCATGAAAATCCACGTAAATCTACCAAGGCTATCCTGGTAATCTGAAGTGCCTCGTTCCAACAATAACTGTATCTTCAAAATGAATGCTTGTCCATACTCAGAGATGTAGATTGAATTTTTTCGCTGCTTGCTCCTTCTAGTAACCGACTTAATTTCAGAATCAAATTTTAAATATCCTCTTTCCAGATTTCTGCTTTAGAACTTCGATTGTTTCCTTACTGCGTTTCCACAGTTCTCTAATGTGCCTATTCCCGCTGCCTTAAAATTAATTAGAAAATACACAATTCTTACATGAAAAAAAACAAACTTACAGATTTAAAAATCTGGCAAAAAACTTAACAAAATTTTTCTTCAACAAAATCACTTTTCTGTTCAACTTCAACACTACGTTTAATACATAAATAAATTGTCAAAATTTATTTCAGCGTGAAAAGTACAATACATTTTTAATGCAAAATGTACTTATTTATTGATATATTTCACTAATTTTGCACAGGTGCTGACATATAGCACGGAAAATTTATCAATGCTCTACAGCTATATTTGTGTTAAGTATGGAAACTTCGACATAAAGAATTGTTTAACAACTTGTTGTTTGGCTATTTACTGGTAATATTCATTCCATATAATGCAAATAGTTTAAGATACGTTGAACTGTTGCAGATAAAAAGTGTCCATAATAATTACTAAATGGTCTATTAAAGTATAAAGCGTGTTTCGTCATGCTAGAAATTTCAGTTTTACGCATTTTTTCTAATGTACATCAAGCAAACGTTTTTAATTATGTAAAATCACAGAAAAATGTTTCAACTGTACTAAAAACAAAAATGCAGTATTATATATATACACTTCTCCACGTCATTCAAGAGGTAGTGTACTATTTGCGTTTTATTTGAATGTGGTTTCCACTCAATGTATGTACCAGTGACGTGGCAAGGGATGGTATATAAACACCATTTATTTGCAAAAATATACTGCATGTCCTGGTATATGCCCAGAGCGCCTAATCCAATACAAGAATGGGAAAATACATTCCTTTTATTGTACTCGCTAAGTTAATATCCGAGATGGTTGTCCTCAAAACGTTAGTACACCCATCCTGAATATGCAGCACTTTGCTAAAAATTAAAACCACAATTAATACTGTGTGCCAACAAATTTGCAGACTTATTCTTGCACTTGCAACAAGGATCCTTAAAACTTGTAGAAATGTATATACACCTAGCCTACTTAAAACTATGTAAAATAGAAAATATGTATGATTTTAGCCCCCCACCCCCCACCCATGCATACCGTCGCATATTGTTGGGGATTACGAATCATTTGTTCTCTTCTCCAGATAGACTGATTTTGTTCACTTGCAGTGTTTAGAGTGGATATTTGTCACTTGTATACACAACTTGCTAACATATAATTTTGCTAGAAATGAGTTCAGTAGATATCGCAATTGGCAAGTGACGTCACACTGTTTGCAAACTATAAGTTTTAAATCCATTCACTAGACCTGTTTAATGGTCTGAAAATTTTAGAAAGTAGAATCAGGGAGTTTCTAATATACCACACTAATAACATATCCGCTACATACAGTAGAAATACATAGCTAACTATTATTATATTTAGACATACATCACATACTTTGGAATGTGTAGCCTATATCTGTTTACATTCTACATATCTACATGCACACTTCATCATCATTAAGTCTTCAGTCCTGGAACTAGTTAGCGGCGTATCTTCATTATTTTCTATTCTGAGCTAAGTTCCCTGAAAATCCCGCGGTCTGCATCTTTCACTATCTGCGTGGAAAATCACATGGAGGATATGTGAAGTGGGTTAAGCAACCTGCAACTACTAAAATCCTCAACACAGACATTTGCTGAATTAACAGCCCTTCAGTAAATTCTTTCGCACAATTAACATTAGTTGATATTTTGATAATATTGCAAAACCAATATCTGTAGTTGCTCATAATAATCTTCAGGTTTAAATACAATTATTTCTTTTCGTCATAAGGTTTTTCGTCTCGGAGCTGGTTAGACGCGTACCTCCATCGTTTTCTATTCTGAGGTATTCTGCACATTTTCCTGAAATTCCAACAACCTACATCTTTGACTATTTGTGTGCAATAGTCTAACCTAGGTCTACCTCTACCTATCTTTTTTCTTATCTGTGCTTGTAATATATTTCGCACTATTCCCTCATACCTTAGTATGTGGCCTATCATCATATCTCTTATTTGTTACTGTTTTCTACCTACTTCTTCCTTCCCCTACCATTTCTAGTACCTCTTTGTTCTTAACTTTGTCTGTTCATGATACCTCCATCATACGTCGGTAGCACCACATTTCAAAGGCTTCTATTTTTTCCTGTCCGCTTCTCCTACTGTTTTACAGCCGTACAGTACTGTGCTCCGCACCTATGCTTTCAGCAATCTTTTCCTTGTTTTGATGTTTGCTGTCTTTGAACAGAGTAACTGCTTTTTCTTGTTAAATGTATATCTTTTGCGCTTTCCCCATCTTGCGTTATTTGGCTTATTAGGTAGCAAAAATCATTAACCTCCTGTAAGTTCTCGTTTCCTATTTGTATTCTAGTCTTTGCTTTGTTTTCTCCTCCTTTGCATACTAGCACTTTAGTTTCATTTTTGTTAATTTTCATTCCGTATCTCTCAGTTAAAACTGTTTCCATTTCATTAAGAGCTGCTTCTAGCACTTCCATGCTAAATGCTAATACCGCTATATCATCTGCGAATCTAAGCATATTAATCTTTGTCCCTGCATAATAATTTCAAATATTTTCCTACATTTGACAGTATTCATTGTCTCTTCGATGTACAAGTTAAAAATTAACGGGGACAGGGCATATCCCTGTCTCATCCTTTTCTTAACATCGACTTCTCTACGTTCTTGCTCTAATTCTATTACAACTGTTTGCTCTTTGTATAAGCTATGTACTATCCGTCTATTCCTAAAATCATTCCAATATTTTTGAGTATTTCGAACATTTCTTTCCATTTTACACTGTCGAATGCTTTATCAGATCTACAAACCCTAACACACGCTTTCTTCTTTTTCTATTGTCTTCGCCATTATCACCCTTAGAGTTAAATTAGCCTCTCTTGCTTCCCTATTCGCCTAAACCCAAATTGATCTTTTCCTAGTACCTTTTCGGTCTGTTTTTCCATCCGTCTTTGTACAATTCTAGTTAATTTTTTTGACACGTTTGCTGTCAGACTTATTGTTCAAAAATTTTCACATCTATCCGCGCCTCTCTCTTTTGATATAGTGACTACGACGCTACGTTTGAAATATTTGGGTATCTCGCATTTCTCATACATATAGCTTACAAGTTGGAAGGAATGTTTTGTTACTGCTTGTCCAGCGGCTTTTATAGTTTCTGCTTGTACCTTATCTATACCCGGTGCCTTACCATTTTTCAGGCCTTTTAATGCTAATTCAAACTCGTCTATAGGTGTGCTTGAGCATATTATAGGTCATACTAAACGCAACAAACAAAATATAATTTCTCTTTTAATGGCTTATCACGAGTCGCATGTTACAGTCTACGCTATGTTTATAGCGTAGACTGTAACATGCGATCCATAACTATTCCCCCGTCTAGCGTAGTTGTTCCGTCTGTTGTCGAATCTAACCGTGTTGATCTGTCTTTCTCTATGTTCCCGAGGTCGTCCACTACTTACGTCATCGTAATTCTGCAGGTATTCCAGAAACATTTCTCTGTCCACTATGTTTTGTAGTGCAACGTGTTGTCTTACCTCTACCTCGAAGTGTCGCGATAAATATTTTATAATTTGTCGGTCCGTCAGTGGTGGGTTCAGTTGCTTTGCTATGCTATACTTTCGTATAGCATATTGCTCCCTACTTCCTAAAAATTCTCCCTTAAATCTCCCCGTGATTAAGTCGTCTCGTACCTGGTCTTGTCTGTGGTCACTCCAATAGTGCTTTAAAAATCTGTCTTCAAAGTCCGTGTATGTGTCAATTTCCTGTCCTGTTAAATTGTACCAAGCTTCCGCATGGTCTTTTAATAAAGCTTTTACAATATTCAATTTTGCCTGTTCATCGTATACGTTATTTATTAACCCTCTAACGTTATTAATAAATATTTGCGGGTTAACTCTACTATCCCCATAAAATTTCATTTGCTGCTCTAAAGAAACATTACCTGTTACAAACCTTGGACCATCTCCCATTAAAGTCGCTACATTATGCTTAATCCCTGTCACTTCTCTCTCTACCCGACCTAACTGATCCTTACACGAATCCGTTACCTCAGTCATTTTCGCATTAATTTCATCCTCACAGAAAATCCTTACATCAGTCCTTAATTGTCCCATTTCTAAATTTAAACCTCTAATATCACGCTCATTTTTATCAACCCTATTTTCAACTTCCCCCATTTTTACCGTCAGACTATTTTTGAACTCTGAAAATTCTTTCGTCGAATTATCGATTTTCAGACTAATTTGCTCAAACTTTTGTTCGATTCCGCACTCATTTGCTCCACTCTTTTCTTTCATTTTTCCCCCATTTCTCTAATCTCCTCAAATTTCTTGTTAGATTCTTCCCTACTTAATCTCATTTCCTCTAGCATTCTCATCATTAATTCATTCCCTCGACTGATCCCTACTCCCTCCAGCTTCTTCCATTTTCGAATTTTTCTCACACAAGGCACTATCGTCACTTCCAATTTCCACTCCTTGACTCCTTAACCACTTCCTTTCTCTGCATACGTTCAATACTCTTAAATTTATAAAAACACAAACTCTCTCTCTCAGATCGCCAGTTTCCTGGAGTAAAATCCCTAAAATTCTACTTGGAACTCGAGCCTCACTTTTGGGTCGCCATAGGATTGCCGTGGAACTCGGGTAAAATATTCACCAACAAAAATATTTTCGAAAATTTTATAAAATTTTCAAAACTCGAAAATTCAAAATTAAATAATACAAAAAAAATATTTCTTACCCGTTTTCCTCTCTTCCTCGGTTGAATGGCCTTCTTCAACTGCTTCCGGCTAGCTTATTTGGACCTCCTTTTGGATATCTATATTCACTCTCATATTCTATCATTCATGCACACTCCCAATAAAACCACAAAATACAACAAACATACAATCTTTTATTTATTACTATTTACAAAAGAAATTCAATATCGTCCATATTTCATTGTTCACGTTACACTTCAGTAAATTTTATTTTGTAATGTCCTGTATTTTATTTTAAAATCATCAAACACATAAAATGTCCCTGGAGTAAATGGGCCTTGAATAATACCTTCTCTAAAATTCCTTTATAATTTATTTATTTATTTTTTAATCTAAGTAAACTCTGGGGTAGGGTGAGCTCATGATAACCCAGCAAATTCTGCATAATGTATGCCCTTCTACTTTGCATTAAAAAAAACAAAGCCATGTACTCTTCACAAAAATTTCACGTTCTGATGGAACGTTTAAAAGCTTTATAAACACCTTCAAATTTCTAGTTGAATACCATAATAAAGTTATATACACGTATTATGTTCAATACGAAAATAATCCACACTACCTTGAAAAACACTCATACGTCACCCAATATTTACAGTTTATAGAAATCACAATTTCAAATCGTTACCTAGTAAGTTCTAGACGATCTCCGCTCTGTAGAAGATGGTAGTTATTTCTTCTATCTGGTCTGCAGGCCGTTTCTAGCTGTTACTAGACGAACTCCATCTAAGTTGAACTGCAAACGCTGCCTTCATGGTGCAACCAAATTCCAAATTCTATTTCAATTATACGTCTTTTACAAATATTTACCGTAATCTACATTACTTAATGTCCCGACACGAGTTGGTTAAAAATTATAGGTGATACCTCAATTAAAATTATAATCTCGGCACACTAACCGCGTACTAATCAAGAGGCTACCACCATGAAATATAATTTAAATAATTTAATAATACTTACAACTCGTGTTAACTTTCATACGTTGTTTTGGGACGATCGAAATAATAAGGGCTTTAATAATGTTCTCGTAAACTATTTATATCTTTAGATTGCCACCTCCTGGCCACGATTATTCGAAATCCCCTGCTCACAATAACACATTCCCACAATTTTGCACTCACCCCGATTTTCAAGTCCGCGAATTTCAGTACGTCGTTATAATATTTTAAGAAAATTACGCTACACTATCCTCATGTTTATATCAAGTCAAACTAACATATCGACCAATCGTAGACCCCCTGACGTTTCTCATATCTCTCCTATCCTACCGTTGTCTGATGCTTATGCGTTTTCTACATCTCTTTCTAACCTGGTTTGAGTGGTAGAAAATCAATATTCTTGTTTGTGCGCTGTCTAACACACGTGGACTTACTACGTGATTTAACTAACCCCTCATTAGCATAATCCGCGAATATAAGCGACGGTTTATCCGATATTCTCTGTAACCGTTTATTATCTACAAAATTTTAAGTAGAACTTGACATTTAGAAAATACGCAGGTGTTCAATCGTAACGTTTTAAATAACACTTCTACGAGTTGGGTTTTTAAACGCTTTTATGCATATTATACATCAATAATCGTTCAATTAAATTCAATTACATTAATAAATTAATGGCATTGGCTTCTACCTTTTAATTTCTTTGCAAACTTTCTAAATATTTATCATTATTTGTAAAATTTCGTTAATACCTGATCCTTAAAATATTTTCTATGAAATCCTATCTTAACATACGCTCGACTTCTTTGAATGTAACCTTTTAAAACGCAGGCGTTTCTGTTAATTATCGACCGTTTTGAACATAACAATTCCTAGACTTCTACTTTTTCGTATCTGATACAACTGACGTTGACTTTTACAATGAATACAATTGTCTTGGGATTATTGATTTTCTTACGCAGCACGTTCCCCTTTGCTTATATGTGTTGAATTAAAATAACTTATGGGTAATTATACGTATCTTTGAACTTTTATATGCTTTGACGCTTTCTTCCTTCATGTAATTTTAACATTCCAATTATTAATTATCAAAATACGTTAATACTCGTCCGTTTTCACTAAATAAATTAAATTAATTTGGCACGTAAAATATTTGCTTTTTTTTCTATATACAGGGTGGTTGAAATTTTATTCTTTCACACTGATTTACCCCTTTGAATCCACAACAATATATATATATATATATATATATATATATATATATTAAGATAGATTCTTGGATCTTGGTCAGTAAAAACTTTTTTAATAATAACACTAAAACAGGATAAAGCTTGTAACTTTTATTCTGTACATCTGACGCGTTTCGGTTTTATTAACCATTTTCAAAATTATTCTAAAAACATTACCTATTTTATACCAGGAAATTCATGAGTAAAACTTCACAATAATTTTAAGTGAGGTTATGTGAATAATTTAAAATATTTACCGTTATTTAATAAAAACAAAAACAAAAACCTCACACATACTTTAGTTTTGAAATATTAAGCAACGAACGTACTTAATTAATAATGTTTTATTTTAATCTTTCTAAAATGAATGAACTATTTAGGTAATATGTTATCTTTTAATAACTTAATATCTAATACTATATGAACTGCTACATTTAAATATTTACTTAACAAACAAAAGGATATCTATATATGGGTGCAATATAAACTCAAAATATTAAATTATGGTAATATTGTATAGAGTTTTCTTCATCGTTTTTTAAATTAATTGAATGAGGGTTTTTTTTTGTATGTGTATGGTTTCTAAATAATTTCTTCTATTGTCATTTATCTCCCTATCCAATATCTCCACTTTGTTAAAATCAAATTGATGCATTTTATCTATTGAGTGGGCTGCTAAAGTGGTACATTTTTTATTATTTGTTTTAATGGAATATTTATGTTCGTAAATACGCTTATGGAGGTACTGTTTGGAATTTATGTATACACCAGGGCAATCAAAGCAATTTATTTGATAAAAGGTATGTGTTTTTTCTTTTGTTCTATTGTCGGTTTTAAATTGGTGAAAAAGGTTTTTGAATAATTATTGGGTTTGTGTACTATTTGTATATTGTGTTATTCTAAACTTCTTTTTGTTTTTCTGATAGTCCCGGTATATATTCTATTTCAACCAAATTATCCTTTATTTTTTGTTTGTTATTGTTTATTGAATTATTAAAGACTTATGTATTTTTGTTTTAATTAAGGATTTATAAAATTCTTTAGGATAGTTGTTTTTTTAAATATATTTTGAATTTTTTTTTGTTTTTGGTTTATGTTTATAGTGTGTAAATTGCATTGCTCGGTTAACTAGGTTATTTACGACATTCCGTTTTTACTGAACAGGTACAATAGAATTAAAATTAAGGTATCGTCCACTCCATGTTTCTTTATTATGCCAATTTGTGGTTCTCTCCTTTTTCATTATGTGAAATCGATAAATCTAAAAATGTAATGATGTTGTTTGATTCTTTTTCTACCGTAAATTGAAGTCGGGGTGATAGGCATTACATTTAGTAAGTGTTTCGTCTATTTTATTTTCAGGGATGCACATTAAACAATCATCAATGTATCTTTTAAGAAATATAGGTTTATAATTTAGTTGTTTTATTGTTTGTTCTTCTAGTTCTAGAACTTTTTGTCTTAATAAAGGTATCACAATTTTGTCGTTTCCTCCTCATACATTGCATATGTTGCAACCATTGAATGTTAGTGTTTTCGGACCGTTCGAAACCTACTGAGCTACCTCATTTAATGACTGAATGACAATAAATCCCGGAAAAACTACAAGTAAAGAAATTGCCTAGTTCACTAAACATGTATTTTAGCAAGCATTTTCCCAACAAAGTGCTATATAGTCGGTTAGAAAGCCTGAACCCTGACTTCTAAATAGGCTTGCTTTTAATTATGATCAATTAACTGCAGGTTATGCAAATTTTATGCCTTCATAAACTTAAAAAAAAATTATTTCATTGTTTCTTTTCATATTCCACATTTAGCTACACCTTCAACGTCAGCCAGGCTATTAGCACCAATATCTATGATTGGTATTATTTTATTAATTCTTAAAATATTTGTAAATTTTGTTTACACCGGAATTTGCAAGACCATCTCCAAAACCAATAGTAAAAGCAAACAAGAGGTTAGAAAGGCACGACGCGGAAAATCCACAATATACACGAACACTCACGAAAAGGCTTGATTAGAAGAACTAAAATTGAGCAAATAATTTAAAAAGATGTACAAGAAAACATATACCTGGAAAAGGTCATGAGACAGGTTTTTAGATGGAAACGAAGAGACTAAAAACAATAAAAGGAAAGAAACTATTGATAACCCTGAGTCTAGATCTTCTAATTCGGGCGAAACAGTCTCGATTAAATACGATGATCCACTACAATATAAATCGCACGGATTCTTTGATGTTACAAGTCTACGACGAAATAAATTGGACAATTTTTTACTTGTTAAATTTCAGATGAAGTGTTCTGTTAAACATTATGCAGGAAAAGTGTTGAAACAAATTAATTTAAATGAATACAAGATTCAAAATTATTGCACTCCATTTTTAAAATTTAACTAAAAAGTAATACACAGGTAGGACAACATAAATGAAATTTAAATACATGCCGATACTTACATGAAATGTTAAAACTAGATATGTGCTGCATCTTAAGGTTAATATACCTGTATAATAACTTAATTAGGCCATCAAAAAATTAAAAATTAAAATTAAAAACCAAAAAAATAAGAAAAAATTCGGCACAGTATGTAACTTTCATTTAAAATGTTTATAATCATATTTCGTTATAATCCTTTCTGTATTAGTAAATTTCACCGATTGTTTGGTTATTTTCTTTGAGAAATATAATTTTTAGGTTTTGGCTTTTGATCTAAGGAAGAATTATTTCTGTATTATATATTGTTCACACTCGAAGATTGCTAAATTCATAATACCGATTTTGAAAGGTTAAAAATGATGTTAGCAACTTACCTTGTATAAAATTATCAAATCTTCATGATTCATTTGTTATCATTAATAATGTATCACGCTGGCGCGCCTATGACCTCATCGTCTGGACATGAAAACTTCGCATTCAATTTGGGCTGACTCAAATATACAACTATCCCCTTTTTTTTGGCTGAGTTAACCTACTTGTAAGTTAATTGTACATATACATTGGCTAGAGGAAAACAACATGCTACAACTTTAATTTGCAGTCTTAATTCATCTGTGCAAAGTTTGCTGACGTCTCGAATTATTTTCTGAAGGGAAGGCCCATTTCTTATAGAGCACCTTGTATTTCACCATCAAAACAATTCACATGTAGCTTGAATAGGTTAGCTACCTTTGAGAATAGGTTATCAAACAGACAGAGAGTAGTCAATAATGTTGAGATGATACCCTACCAACTTGGTTGTCTCTAATTTTTTGAGGCACGTAGGTTCCCGAACCGACAACTTTATATTGGACATAGCATGTTGAGAGTTTCGAAATCAAAGTCGATAGAGACATTTAGTGGTGTCCGCATTAGCTACATTCAACAACCACTCTTCAGGCATCAATGACAACTTCTGAAATATGCAAGAGAAAATTTGTAAATTAGTGAACATTTTGAATTCATTGCAGGAACTAATAAAAACGTATCTACAGCACGTCTGTGTGATTAGGATAAAAATTTAATTAAGTAAATTTTCTATATATTTGATATTTAACATTTTCTTACGTACATGTCATGCATTTGTAATGAAAAACGAACGTGTGTAATATAGTTGAAAACACAATCGCATTTAAAAGTGTAAAGACTTGTTTGTATTTGTTTTTCGTTTTTTAGTTACTGGGAAGCTATAGTTAAAGTTTTGTCGTAATAAATTACTTTGCAATTACCTAGAGACGTGATTAAAACTTGTGGTAATTTAACATTTGATTTTTCAGCTAGCAGTTTTAAATAGGTTTATAAAAGTACTTACGGTTAATGTTTGTTTTATGTTTAAGCAATACTGTACTAAATGATTTCTCATGTAAATTGTTGAGCCAGAGTCACTCTTCCGCGCCTTCTTGTTATTCTTTGTAAGGCTTTTCCCTAGATATCCTGAGAGATTAGGTGGCGTCTAAGATATTTGCTGATTAAGACGTATTTCACTCCTAATAGCATTCTGAGATCTTATTGAAACACCTACACCACCTGTCCCACAGAATTAGCCGGCAACCATGTTTGTGATTGCAGTTTAAGTTTTCTGTATTTTACCGAAGCAGAATTTTTAGCGAGATACTTCGCCAAATTTATCGGTGGACTACCGGCTAGATTTTCTGGGGCCAAAAGTATAAGTAACAAGCAGTTAAAAACCCGAATAAAATCACCTACTCAAAACAATCTTCTATTAACTTATTGAAAGATGGGGAATCTATAATGTCATTTTCTATGGGTATAATTGTTAAATTGCCTAGTCTTTCCGCAGTCATAGTCGTTTTCAAAAAGGTTTGAATTAATTTCAATTTTAAGGAAGATTTTTTCCCGATCATACAGATACTGGTAGTGTAAAAAAAGTCATACTGTTGTGGCAAAATTTGGAAATAATGAAATTAAGTATTCTCAAAGATGTACTCAAGAATTGACCGAGTATCTGGCAAGTGACTTTTCAAACAGTCAATGACATCAAATAAGTCATTTGCGTCAATATTTAATTTTTTCATCTGATTCATCTAATAGATATAATCATAAGCATTCACATGATATCTTTAATTTATCTATTAAATTGCTAAGGTTTGATGCAGGAGAGAAAGAGGGGAGCGGGGTTGGAGAAAGTGGATGAGAGGGGGAGAGAGCGGGGGGGCGATAAAGGGAAGGAAAACACGGGAGGGAAATAGGAAGAGAGGGGAAAAGGTAGAAGGGAGGAGAGAGGAAGAGGGGGAACGAGGGAGAAAAAATGTGAGAGAGGGAAGGAGAGCGGGCGAGAGGGAGGGAGGGAGAAAAGGGGAGAGGAAGAGTGAGTGAGGAAGAAAGGGAGAGATGAAGAGACGGAGGGAAGGTGAGAGGGAGAGAGGAGGAGATGAGAAAGAGATAGGAAGAGAGAAAGATGGAAAAAAGAAAAGATAGGGGTGAGAAGGGAGAAGGGTGAGAGAGAGAATATGCTTTATTGTTACTGAAGTATAAATGCATGGAAAAAGCGACATACAATTCAAACCTAAAAGCATAAAAGTAAATAAAACCAGTCAAATCAAGCCTTTCGACAAAGAATAACAAATATAGTTTTAAAATTAAAATTAATGCTAATGTCTTATAAGTATTATGCCATTTTATTATTACAATGCTTGTCTAAGTTGTTTTTTATGTATTGCCGATTACAAGTAACTTTCTAGTGTATATATAAATTTTACTAAAATTTAGTAACACAGGTATAACGGCATGGAGCACAGAGAATACTTATTTATCAATTTGTAAAACATCTACTGATTACTAAAAACTAACAGCACAGGTATAATAATATATAGCACGGTTATTGTAAGCCGTGATAATTTGCACAGAACTAATATATTATTGAATTGTACTTTTCTACTACGCTACTGACTTTTTGCCACGTAAGAAATCGTCTAATTTGTAATACGCTTTCTGTATAAGGAAATATTTAACAGATTTGCGAAATTTATAGTATTGAGTATCTGATTTCAATTGTTGTGCAAGTCTAACACTTTTGCGTCATAGATTACTAATTTTTTATTAGCTCATAATGAGTAATCTTATATAAATTAGAGATTGAATTTTGTGTTGTGATCATGCTGTGATCTCTTGGGCAGGTCCTCAGTGTGTTTCCTCATTAGATAGAACGATTCCAAGATGTAAAGTGATGGCAACATCAGTATATTGTAGGCCGTGAAGTAGATGGTTATTTTCGCACCATGTTTTGATAGTACCTACATCTTCTACTGTTGCTTCTTTTAGTTTAGCTGTATCAGAGTCTCTTCAGGTAATGCTGGTGTTATCGGCAAAGAGTATTTATTTTGCCACATACGTTCAGTATATTAAAGTGTTTATAAATATAATAAAGAGAGTTGGTCCAAGCACAGATCCTTGAGGCACTCCGTGTTCCACATTTCTGTAGTTTGAGATATATCAGTTTACTCGAACAAGTTGCTTCTTGTTGCGGAGGTAGGACACAAACCATCCAAGCGACGTTCCTCGTATTACATAAAACTCTTTTTTTTTTATTAAAATGTCATAGTTTAGCAAAGTTCCAGGATACTTTGCTGTAGTTCATTTCTCATGTAGTCTGGTATATACCTCAGTTAAGTAAGTGAGTAATGCATCATTAGTGTTGTTGTTCGATAAAAATCCAAATTGATTTTTACTTAAAAGTGAATGTTTAAGGACAAAAGACATTAATCTGGATTTAAGAAGTGTCTTGATTATTTTTGGTAGAGTTGATAGTAAGGCAATTTGTCTGTAGTTACTGACATCATCATCTTTATCTTCTCTTTTATGTATAGTGGTATTATTAACGCAGCTTGGGAAAATTTCTTGTTTGAAGGAAGAATTAATCAATGTGACGAATGTTATAGTTGCTGTAGCCAAGTAATTCAACATTTTTATGGAGATCCCGTCTATACCACATGATGAAGTCGTCATCATACCCGAGATTGTATTAAGAAGTTCATGTGTATCAACTGGATTAAAAATGAAACTGATTATTTTTGTTGTTCTAAGAGAGGTATGTAAGCGGATCCGTATTCGGTTTGATACTGGAAAGTAGTGTACCGGTTACATACGCGAAATAGTTATTTAAATCGTCAGAATTGAGATTTATTTCGGTATTTACGATTGTTTTTTCTTTTAAGTCATGGATAATAAAGCATGTTTCCTTTGTGAAGTTTCGTGCATTTAGTAATTGATTCCGAAAACATGTATGTTTAGCTTGTCTGATATAGTATTTAAATAAATATTTCTGTAAGTTTTAAAGTATTGCAAGAAAAACGGATTATCGGAAAAAAAATTTTATGTAAGTAAGGGAACACATATTTTTGACTGATATTCTGATTCCAGTTGTAATCCAAGGAGTATGTCGTTTCTTTTTCAAAACTTTTAGAGAAAATTTTATTTCAAATGCACGTTGAATTTTATCTATAAATTACTCAAAATTTTGATTTAGATTTTCTCTTTTTATGTTCCAATCGGATGTCATACAGATCGCTTGTAATAAAAATTATTTTTTCTGAAAATGAACGACCTGTGAGGTTTTGTTTTATATGGATGTATTTACAGGAAAGAATGCAATGACTGCTTCCTGACCAGAAATGTAATTTGTAATAACGGTGACCTGTACTTTGTCAGAACAGAAATTAGATTATATAATCGATCGTACTATGGTTAGTTAGTATTAGTAATCCTGGTAGGCGAGTTAACGTGCATTAATAATCCGAAATTTTTGCGTAGTACAGTTGCGGTTATGATTAATATTAAAG